>JAWQUT010000072.1:817534-840372 GCA_033807755.1 Ellobium chinense
TCTTTTCCCCTCCCACCTCACCTCCTGTAAACCAAAGAGTATTATGAGAAAAATCTGAAAAGCTCGCCTCAAAATCTGTAAATCCCCAGCACAAATTTATGAAAAGAGGAGAATGTCGCCTACAACATTTCATTCGTACCAGCATCCATGCAAGGAAATGGCGGCGCTCATTTCATGAGCAATATAGTGACCGACAGGATGGTATAGGCGAGATAACGAGCGGCTAACCATCCCCCGAAGGAAACTGATAAAAGTAGTCATCGGCCAAAAGGAATCAAACGACTGCACTAATGATACTGACCGGCCATCGACAAGATAATGTCGAGGTGAATGACCCTCAACTGAGTGACCAACTGGAGAAGCAAATAGTGTATTCCCCATCGTTATTCAGTGTTTTGAAGTACCTTGACCCTCTGTTGCTTGTATTAGATTTCCTTTGACAGATTCTGATTTCAAGCAAGTTCAATTTACTAAAAATCTGATTTACTTCTTTGAGCCAATAAATTGTTTTCTCTACCGTAACTTACAAGAATTCCACGAAGCAATTCCCAATCTCTAAGTCTTAATGGTTTGCAGCATTCAATATGCTTTTTCATTTCGTTTTCGAACTGCGAATCCAAGGAAACTAGTTAACTTGTTTAGAGAAAACAAGCTAACCAGTCTCCTTAATGATATGTGTTCGCACAGAAGACCACGCCCAAATCGAAGTGTCTGACTTAAACCAGATTTAGTTTACAAACTCAGGAGAGCATGGAAACTAATTTGCAGTCTGGTTAAAAAATCTAGGTCTCATTCTGCATGCATAGTCTGTCCACAGGACATTTTTTTTTATCAAGATAATGATAACGCTCTATGATCATCAGGCTAAGAATATGCAACTCCCTACATTGAAGGAGAATATTCCTCTCTCGCACTGAAAGAAATACAAGACAGGACAATCCAGTCTAGACTCCGAATTATATTTGTTAACTCAGAAACCCAGCACACCGTGAAGCATCACCCTCCATGTCTAGTCGGGCTCCATTGCTCCCAAGCCCATTCTGCAACAATCACTTTAAAGCGAGATTCGCCTCTTTAGCCACCTTCCCGCTCAATGCCCAATCATTAAGTATAACCTAAGGCTCGTTCAGCTGTCAAGGCGATAACCCATCATTGCGTTGCGATACCACTGACTTCACGATGTAAAACATGACAAACTGAACTCCTCTCCCTCACATTTTTTTCTTTCACTTGAGTACACATGTAACATCAAGTGGGTACTGCACATGCGCATCGATTACGTCCACATATCATCGATCCGGCTCGATAATCCATCGTTTTCTCACATCTTCAGCACAACGTCACAACACCGCATAATCACAGGTAGAACTGAAGGGATGCACTTGACCTCCACCTCCACTTAGGAGATGTTTTTCAACCTTCGTAACGAAGCAACTGAACATGAATCCCTTCTTGGATCTGCCAGTGATTGCATACCAAGAGCTGCGCCTTCCTAGGCAATGCGATGGAAGGATTGCAGACTTCATCTTACGTCTCACTTAAGTGTTTGACACCCTAGAGCAGATCAATTAGTTAAAGAACTTGTTATGTTAAAGCTTGACGCAATGCCCAGGTATATTGCGCACCCGCTAAAGTGTCCCGCACCATTAAAAGTACAGTCTTTGTCCTAACATCGTTTACACTACTGATCTGCCCACGAACATAGATGTAGAGCACAGTCAGCGTGCGAGAGAGACAGACAGATTACACTAAATAAAAGATCAGAGAAGGAGATAGGCCAAAGTAAACAGATTAAAATCAGAAAATGAAAACATCCAGAAATGGCGTCAAAGCACTTCTATCTGTAATACCATCGATACAACCTTCCACTTTGTCTCAATGGGGGTGACCTCGGATAACAGCAACGTTTCCTTTTATCTGATCTACCGGATTACAGGTTTATATTTTGTCAGACATCTGCAAGACTCCCCCGTCAGTCTAGTCACATCTCATCTTGCACTTCCCCCCCCCTCCTCAACCTTCATTCGTGCATTTTTTTTCCTTGTCTCTTTTCCCTCTCCCTCCACCACCCTGACAATCTAACACAATAAAACGCACTAGGACAGAGGTGTAGATCATGGGCAAGGACGAAGCTGAAGGAGCAGGGAATCAGGACTTGTAAGGTTTTGAAGTGCATAAAACGCCTCATATTGTTAAATAGGAGTGACCCCCACCGTGGATCCTTCCTTGAGAGTCACTCTACTCTCTTACTCTTGTGGCCAAAATGGCAGAGGGTGGGAGGGGGGGTGTGATAAGGCTGTTTCTGTTTTTTTTCTCTTCCAATCCTCTGAGAAAAATCAGACATTTTGACTCCACTTCAAGATGATCTGTGCGGAGTTTCCCCGTGGTCACATGAAGAGG
This sequence comes from Ellobium chinense, assembly GCA_033807755.1. Lineage (NCBI taxonomy): Eukaryota > Metazoa > Mollusca > Gastropoda > Ellobiida > Ellobiidae > Ellobium > Ellobium chinense. Next base: position 819,935 of record JAWQUT010000072.1, read on the forward strand.
GTAATACATCACCATAACTTATGTATAATTTTGCACTCTGGCATGCAATCTTCCTTGCCAAATCCAATGATAGCTGCAGCAGAGCTGCACATTAAGGCATAGATCTATTCAATACAGACTGATTACAAAAAAGGAATTTTTAAATCAGTTTGTCCTGAAAATGCATTGGCGTGCGCAACTCTGGTGCAGTCCTCTTAAGACTGGACATAGAAGGTTACCCGTTGAGGTGCAAAACGGTGCATTTGTTACGGTGGTGTATTACCCTCGTTACCTGACCAAACCGCCCTCGCCCATAAGGTTGCACAGAACTCCGTATGTGATCCATTTACAAATTTGACGATTCCGAATCCCCGAGACGTATCTTCAGAAATCTAAACTCTCCAAGCCAGGAATTCCCGGACATGTAAGTAGTGTACCTCCAAATGCTCTGAGCTAATGAGAATCTCTAAAGCGTTTCGCTCTTCCCGGCCCTTCTCTCAATCATTCGAAGGAAATCTTCACCTATGTTGTTGTTTTAACCCTACTCGTCTTATGAATATCTCACCCATTATGTTATCATATTACTACCCCTGTTCCCTGGTGTACATTGGCTCTTGTACTGACTCGCTCGCCGTGCAGAATGATTTCACAGATAGACGACAAAACGCGATATTTTTGGCGGTATACATTGCCGCGTGCAGATAGATAGCTATGAACCGCAAACAATATTACTGCCAAAGGAAAAAATGCTCTGCAAAATTAGCCCACCGCCGACATGCTGATGGAATAAATTGCTGCAATCATTGCGCCAATAACTCGATTTCAATGAAAAGAAAAGGAAGCAGAAAACGATAAAGAATGAAATATGAGGATTGAAGATCGATTATAGTGGACGGACATGGGAAGCTGAATACATCAAGACAAAGTGGCATAACATAGACGTAAGCTTTAAATTACACAGACGAACATAAATGTAAGTCTCAAGAGCGGTAAGAATCCATTATCCATCTTATTCATCACATTTTATCAACATTAATTATTTATGGGCTATTTGCGCATCGGTTAAATTGTGTCTCATCGTCAATAGTGCACAGTCGGAAAAACCGAAAGATAGAAAAAATTTAAAAAACCAGATGTATGTAACACTGCAAAGAAGATGGTTACACAACGGACGCTGAATATGGTAATAGCTCTGAGTGCTAAGAGAATGGTTGGTGCTCTACAAAATTTAACCTGGGGAAAAAAATAGTGTTATATTTTCCTTGAGAAAAAAGGTAATCTGGGGGGAAAAAGTCATGGTCATGAGTCATTTCCCTTTCGAAAATCGATGAGAGGGAGGGAGAAGGGAGGGAAGGAGTATGTGTACGGGTTTTTTTAAATTTAAACTTAGGTCGTGTATTTCTTGCACTAAATTGTTTAGCGAACACTTGTGTAATCAGATGAGGGCTGGCGAGACGGACATGTATTATCTCTCGCTACTGTCCTCTACAAAAACAAAACATGTAAAAATATCGACTCTTGAAGGCTAAATTCAGGAAATGTAATGACCTCTCGAGATTACACATTTCTCTCTCTCTCTCTCTCTCTCTCTCTCTCTCTCTCTCTCTCTCTCCCTCTCTCTCTCTATATATATAATTATATCTCTCTCTCTATCTCTCTCTCTCTCTGCCCTTACCCTCCCCTATCTCCACCCCCGACGCTCAAGGAGAAATTAAATTCTTGACCATTTTTTCCTAGCTGTAAGCTGTAGGGAAGACAAAACCGTACTGCATTGATATCTCTCAGAATAGGACAGAAAAAGTAAGGCTACTTTTCTCCCAAGTTACTTTTTCTTCCTAGCAAATACAGTAGAACCCCAAAAACTCGACTTCTTTCGAATCATAATCCAAACGTTCATTAACGCACCTGTGGCCATATGCATAATCCATACGTTAGTTAACTCAATGCGGTAACCACGGAAAACTGCCAAAACATTAATAGTGTTTACCGAGATTAACGCAATTCGTTAATTAACATATGGATTATGCATGTGGCCACTGTTAACTACCATGTGAACATTACTAGTGTAGTGGTGGTTTCCCGTGGTTACCGCAGTGCGGAACGGACGTGAGATGAGATGAGATGAGATGAGATGAGATGAGATGAGATGAGATGAGATACGTTACGTCACGTTACGATACGATTCATCCACAAGGGAAATGTGTCTTTGTTACAGTGATTACAATAGATATGTTTACAGAAATACATAAAGAAAAATACTTATGCGTGAAGATACTCCCATATATACATGGAACACACTTTCTTTTTCTCTCTCCCTCTCTCACCAGCCACCCACCCACTTCACCCACACACACCCACACACCCACCACACACACACACACACACACACACACACACACACACACACACACAGTCGCATTATTTTGAGTTTATACGGTATTCAAGTTCATGAGTGAAATGCTTTGACAGAAACAGATTCAAGACTAATAACGCAGCACATAAAAAGCCGTTGTTTGTTGTTTTTTTTCAGAACATAGACGTTCGAAACTGTGAGATCCTGCTATAGGTTAGGTGACAACAAAGCCAGAATAACTAGATTCTGATAGTGCAATATTTCGCGCTGGTTATGAATTCTGTGGGTTCCCCAGACACTCACATCACCCAAGTTAATGCTGTCTGGGAGGCTTAAAAACAAACGGAAGACCCATCAGTATAAGCTTTAATAATTAAAGTAATCAACCGAACCAGACAAGAATATTCTGTGATATTTAATATGAACTCTGTAGGCTTCTCATATCTTTATTAGTCTAGACTCGGGTTAATTATGTCTGGGGTACGATATACATCAGCTGAGATCATCATGACCACGGGACTGTCGGATGGTCACCGAGTCGGGGATTGTAGTTTCAGCGTCAGAAATGTTATGCCCTACAGCTTTATCACTCAGATAAGATGTACATTTTATATATAAAATATAGCGGCAAAAGGTAGGGTCAAAGTGCAAGCTGATTTCTGTTGTTGTATAGAAATGGAGTATACACTTACGGTGCAAAGAGGCGGAGTCAAATGTCTATAGATGTTTGATTTTATTGTCTTTTAATCATCTCAAACAGTTTCACAAAGCTTTTACTAGATTTCTATTTCAGTTTCAAGTACTCACCAAAATCAGCTTCATCATCCTGCACAAAATCCTATTTTCACCTCCTCGTTGGTAAGCAATGGGCAACAGTGTCCTTCTAAAACACTTTTAGTACAATGTCTCTGGCAAACGCAAAAGCCCACGCATTCTTAATAAATCAAGAGAAATACAAAATAAAACCTCGGCTCTGTTTCAAGTGGCTAAAAGCTCCTAGTTTCGCTGCCGCTGTATGTATTTGGTGCTGTAAATGTATAAGCTCCGCCCAATTTCGCTGAAACTGAATATGTTTTGGCGCTGTAAATGTGTATCTGTTTCGCTGTAACTGTAAATTATTTCGCTGAAACTACATAATTATCTCCCAGTGAGTGATCAAACGATTATTGAACATTCACTAAGTGATCCTGTTATCATAATTTGGAGCCCAGGAGAACAGGGAGACGAGGAGAGACTTTGGGCTGTTTGAAGGGAGCAAAAAAAAAATCGGTTTAACTCCCACGTTCGGATCTCTTGCAGACAGTATTGGCAGAGATAGACATGCCCAAAGGAAATTTCCTGATGTTACGATCAAATTGCACGTTACGAACGGGACGTGAAATGGAAGGAAATGACATATGCCTAGTTTATCTCTGCCATAACAATCCGAACTTGAAACTTGGAATTACAATTTCTCTTTAGATTGCCAGGACACTGGGGTTGAAAGAAGAGAGAAAACGGATGGCATATGGATGATTAGAATTATCCCAGTCCCAGCAAGTCAATGATCCCGGTAGGAACGGGATGGGTGATGTGTGATGTGGTGGTCAGGGTGATCGCTGGGTTGTCGAGATGAAGTCACATGACCAAGAAGATGGGAAAGGACCATACAGGTTAAATTATATCAAGTTCACATTTTGTATAAAGCCTAATGTTCTCCATCTTTCCATCTGGGTTATTATATCCTAGTTTTCATTGTTTCCGAGATAGTCAACCATAGGCGTCATTAATTTGAGAGCTTGAGCATTAACGATGGAATCTCTTTCTATCGTAAATATTACATTAGTGCATTGGTGCTGCATGCACGCTTGCACACTTAGTAATGTTTAAAATATTAATGTAATTCTTATGGTAGTATGAGAGCCGACCGTTAGTCCGCAAATTCTAAAATGATAAAGCGAGGTGCAACGAAATTTTGTTACTTTACGTCTCCTGTGAAATTGTGATTTTTGGTGCATAGTCATTTTTGGTTAAAACACAAAACGGTCGGACAAGCATGATGTAATCAAATGATCACTGCGATGGTCAGGTGGCCATATTGTGTCTTGAGATGGAATCATGACATAATCGAATGGTCTCAGAAATGGGAGGATATGCACCAGAATAACTGAAATTATCACAGAGTTGGCACACAGTCAGTGAGAGGTCAGGTAATTATACCTGTAAATACGCATTACAGACTGCTATAATTTTGGTTCTACGTACGGCACGACTCCTGAAATGTAGTCACGATAAACAGGCAAGAAAACAAGACTATGCGGGGAGAACCACGGAGGGAAAACACAGTATCAAATATTTCCAGGATTACTGTATCTTTTGAATCAGCCAGAACGGACCAAAATAAACCTCTGGCAGAATATCACCATGAATGAACAAACTCAAGACCCGATGAATTCTGTGTCCTTGAAGCCCTGAATTTTCTAGGGATCTATCTTTGGAAAGCAATACACTTAATCCCCTTTCTCCATGTTCCATCCATTCCACGATCTCCGTCCTCACTGGAGCGTGAAATGAAGTATTTTTATTACTGCACGAATGCAGAGAGCGTGCACAAAGGTGCATGTGGCAATGGCCAGTGCATAAACGCGAGTTCGCATGTCTTGCATTTTTCTTCAGCTGGCATGTGCCAGAGTAATAGCCTCACATGCAGATCATTAAGCCCCCCTATGTTAGAAGAGGAACTAACGATTTATGAGTGTAGCATGATGTGGAAAGGGGCACAATCAGATCACCTGAGAAAGCATGTCTGTGCTGTTGGCATTGTTAGTGTTGGTAAACAGGACTACATTATGAGGTTACCAGTAGGGTATAACAGAACTAATCTGAGAACGTTAAAAGAGGAACTAACGACTTACGTGTGTAGCGTGTGGAAAGTGACACAATCATATCTCGAGCGATAGTATCTGCGCTGTTGGTAGTATTAATATTAGTGAACAGAGCAACATAATGAGGTTACCATTTAGGTATACTAGAACTAAACCGAGTTAGAAAGTTTAACAACAGGCTTCAACTAAGAGCCTCTTTCACATTATTATTATGGAAAATTGCAGTGGCATGCCACATTAATAGCACTAATTTCTGAATACTTTGGCGTTACAGCAATCATTATATATTTAAAGTTTATATTTCTTAATACTTTTTTTTTTTGTTAGCCTCTGCTAGACACAACTAAAATTAAATCCTGTGAGGTCAAAGCTCTCCAGAAATTCGTGCAATTGACATGGCATTCTGCTGAAATTGGTGTTTTTGCACTACTTCTGTACAACTTTGCGCTGTTTCGGTTTAGAGCCCAAGATTCCACTTGCCCTGGCCATTACCACTGTCCCGCTAATTTCTCCCATACACGCTGAAAACACTAGCGTAGTGTTGTGAGAAAGCAAACGGTATTACGGTGTGGACCTGCTGCATTCGGATCGGGCATGTCACGTCGTCAGTATATTATTTTATGTCCTCTTTCTCCCTGTATAGTCAGAGGGGACTGAAAGCCACCAAATCCGAATTCTGTGACATAAGTTTGGCTTCACTATACAGGATGAAAGACAGCAGCATTGGTCTGGATTTCCCTTTTGTGTCTAATCTGAATCCGGTGGGTTCACCCTATCCCACCTCTTCCACTGATGACATACGGTAAACTGTGCTGTGGCTGCTTTCAGCAGACAACACCAGGCACTCTGGTATCTGGATAAGCTTGTGACAAAATAAACCTCGTGTCCCACCACCCCCACCCCCCACATCCCGCCCAAACACACACACACACACACACACACATACACACACACACACAAACACACATATACACACACACATATACACACACACATATACACACACACACACATACACACACACACACACATATACACACACACACACACACAAACACACACACACAAACACACACACACAAACACACACAAAAATAAAAGATAACTTAATTCAATGTGCAATAGCTCCAAAATCTAAACAATATTGAGATACAATTTTAAGCACATCAGCACACAGATACTATCTAGAATTGGTGGAAGTTTCATTGATCAAGGTGCTATACTTTTGTCCTCAGCAAAAGTTAAAAAAAACGCATGTCAAAATAGATTTTGAGGCATGCTACTGTTAGACATATTTTAAGTTTTCAAAGGTGGTATTAGCATAACACCTGGAATTATTTGAAATCTGTAGCTTTAGCGGTCAATATCCATTAGCTAATGCGTGCCAGATTTGAACTGCGTAAGTTTTGAAATATTGATGTTACAACACTTTGACATCAAGTAAACTTTTTGAACCACCCGATATAGGTTAATGTGACCTCATTTCCCTACTCCTTCTCCCCCTTCCTGCTCCCTGCTCTCCCCACACACGAGACATGGAAACAAATGGATATCTCTGGTGACTCTCTGGTGACAGAGCACGTGATGAATTCCTTTATCACTATTTCATGAGATCATCATCATTATCGGTTGTCATCGGTCACGGAATACAACCAGATTTACTGCAGCCTCAGGGAGTCGGGAATTCTTCACGAACCACGGCGACCAGTACTTGATCTAGATCAATAATTTAGGAGAACTCCTGTCCAATTACAGAAAGTATGACGAAAATAGAGAATAGGGTCGTATCTCTTATTCGTCGAATTTTGTTTTGTTTTGCATTCTGTAGATTCTCTTTCCCTTTCATACCCCCCCCCCCCCNCTCTCCCCCACTCACTCAGTGTGTCTGTCTTTCTCTCTCTCTCTCTCTCTCTCTCTCTCTCTCTCTTTCTCTCTCTCTCTCTCCCCCACTCACTCAGTGTGTCTGTCTCTCTCTCTCTCTCTCTATCTCTCTCTCTCTCTCATGGTCGAAGCATAGACGATTCTGTTTAATCACAGTATCGCTTAATCGCACTGTGCGCTTAATGTAGTAACGTTTCCCTTACTCCGATAGAGTAACAACCGCAAATTAGATTGCTCGAGTGCAGTCTAAGAATGAGACAACGTCATAATATTCATGCCATTCAATTACATATTAATATAATTTAATATCCAGCCCTTTTTGGTATTTATGGCGAAGATAAAGACAGTCATCCAACTGCACATCCTATCTTAGTCTTCTAACCTAAAGTACATTTAGACCAGACGAAAACCAAGTGGGTTTTTTTTTGTTTTCCCCAGATTTGTTTGCAGCCACAGGCTCAATAGTGGGTACGTGGCATACATGCAAATGATTTGCTGTCTCTTTCCATCAATCGACGTGACAGCTTCTCGACTTTGTTTATGAATTTTGCAGGAGTCACTCTGTACACCTGACTTTCCTCGAGCGCAATATTAAAGGATACCCCCGTCTAGACCTTTGGTTTAGGGTTAGGAACAGGGTTAGAAAATAAACAGCACCCAATGATAATGTTAAGAACCTGTCCCAAATTTACTTTGTCTTCCTTAAGCCTACCCTTAAACCCAGCCCTTTAATCTGAACCAAGCTCCAGGCGGGAGTGTCCTGATATATTGCCTTCAAATTTGCCGGAAATTCCTGGGTCAATAGGGATGTCGTGTGCAAGAACCCAACCTTCTGTTATTCAGCGCTTAATTAAAATTCAGTCAAGAACTGCGAAGACGAAACACCAGTTTAAAAATCTTTTGCGTCACGATTACAGGCTTCAAAATAGCCTGACGTCACCTTAGACATCGGCAGATGTTCTGTTGCAAAAGGTCTGCCAAAGAAACGGACGTCTGACAAGAGTGATGTAAGTGAAACAATACTGCCCTGACGCGCATTTTTAAAATCCTTGCACAGCCAGACATAGGATATCTTAAAAATGCATCAATATCATCGCAATATTGACATTTTCACTGACTATAAATCTGATTCCCAATTTTCTCGATTCCCACCCAGTGTAATAAATGAACACGGTTGATTTCAAACTATGCAAACAGAGTAGTAGAAAACGACCAGGGGAGACCAAAAAACTCACAATAATTAGCAAATATGCAGGTGCAGAACTAAAAATGCACCCAGGCTTAAATAAATATTTAGGCATATCTGATAGTAATGAATTCAAAATCATAGATGATATTAAGACAAAATGGGCTCATAAACAGCTCGGAGAAATACAACAGGATCTAAAGAACTTAGAATACAGGCAACATGGTCGTAAGTTTTAATTCTGTAAAACGGTTTAAAAGTTCACGAGTGGAGTGAGTGAATTTGATGCAGAAAGTCTTAAAGGATAGAATATCCAGAGCGTCACCGTGAGTCTGGAGAATGTACAGTAGAATTCCACTGTAAGATTCAACTGCACAAGTCAGTAAATAAATCAGAGTGCACAAAAAAAAAAAAAAACCAACACCAGAAAGTCATACATTGGACTCACCTTCAGGTGATAAAAAAACTGAAAATCCCGTGTATATATGCCAACAGTCCGAGATTTCTCTAACCTCTGGAAGCTATCCGTCCGAACAGAACTGGACAGTGAGTTGTCCCAGATTCCGCCAGGATCTCCCGTTCTTCGTTCAACTCTTGATAACCGATGATGAGCTTACATTCCAAACTATCTCTGCCGTGGGTGGAACAGAAGACTGGAACTTCCCTATGGTTTTTCTTTGTTGCTTGACTTGCACTTTCAAAGTGTTTTCAGTTGTTGGTTATTTCTCTTTTGCTTCTTCATTTTTATTTCTCCGCACAAAGATGGCAGCCTACAACACGGTGCCGGATGTTATTTCAAGCTGGTATCCTTCAAATGTGATGAACTTGAAATATTAAACTGTTTCGCCTCTTTGCTTTTCTTTGTCTGCAGATATATCAAAAGTCATCGTGTAAATAATGTCGTGTAAATAATGCTTTAAAACTCTATACTCTTAATACTGATACTGGTTTAATTACTGTCTTTGTAAAACAATCAGAATATCTGTGACTCTGAAACACGTCATTGTCACTGTCTGCTGTAGACTGCTCTAAGTAGGAACTAAAAGTTCCAGTTTTATCTTTCACAGTCAAATGTCAAAGAGCTCATGGTGAACCGTATCAGAGAGATTTGGTAACATCTTTCATACATTCTTTTCAAAACAAATAAACAAAATAACAAACAAAAAATACATTTTTCTTTGTATCCGACTCCTCACAATATATTGGAGAAGAGTAAGCGATAGCAATTCTGTATAAAAATGATTAGCTGAACGACTTAAAAATACCAGGATCTGTTGATGTATCTCAGGTATTTTATTTTCCGAAATAGATCACGGGTGCTTCACATCTGCCAGTGAACTTAAATCTTTAAAGGTTTCCTGACCCACAGAAGAAGCCTCTTAACATGTTTGCTGATGACCGTAGAATGCATTAGTGCAGCTTTAAGGATAATAGCTAGCGAGGCTCCAAACTCGATTCGTAAAGTAACCACAGTTGATATTTATTATTCTGATTCCTTTGATCAGTTGTTTAAAACAGCATTCTCCTTATCTGCGGATGAATTTAAAGAAATTATTATATGCTATCTTACATGCGTTACACAAGCAATGATGTTCTTTAAGTGTTATCAGCCAGGTATAGTTTTAGGAAAACATTATCATTTGGAATGACACCAGAACAACAAAAAAAAAAGGTTATGTATTCGTGAAATGCGATGAGGATAAACAAAGATACAGAAAATATTAATATAGGTTTGCTTTCTTTTACACTGCCAAATGATCAAACCAGACCCACATTATCACGTATCATATCAACATGAAACTCGCAGTGTACAAAATTACAAAGTGCTCAAATCTGTATCGCTTCGTAACGTGCATGTTTTTGGCACAGACTAAACAGCACCTAGAAGGCAGTGTCCTTACAGCTATCAGCAAGGCACTTTGAACCTTGACCACACTATGTAACATTGGAGGATCATTTGCACTGAAGTCTACATAAATCTTAATATTTCAATCATATGTCTTATCTCATTACGGTATAAATGTTCAGTAAAAGGGAAGTCACTCACACTAATCTTCACGAAGTCCAGATAATACTTCCAAGGTATCCGATTATCGACAGCGTTTAGCCCCTGCGATACTCCGCTTACAAACTGACGGCGGAAGCTCACAGACTGGTCACCTCAGCATCGAGCCTTGGCTGTGAGCACGAGAGGGGTGTAAAGTTTAGTGCCCACAGCGGTGCTGCACCACCACTCGCGGAGAATGATGCCTCGTGAAAGTTCGTATTGGAGATGTCGATACACGATAGAGAACCGTCAAATGGGACACCCAATAACAATAGTTGGAATGTGTTCAACATCAGACGAAGGACTTGCATTGTTTATTCGATTATGGTCTTGCATACCTCAACGGAAACAAAAAGCACAAAGGGTCCACTAGTCTAGATTAGTGTTAGGCTGAAATTACCCTTATCTTGTCTGTCTCTATTCCCGATCCAGCCATAATATTCATGAGGAAATAATTACATTAGTCCGGTCTTTGTTGCCGTTATTTCACCTAACAGTACTGGCTGAAGCTTGAAGTAACCCAGCATGCTGTGTAATGAAATAAGGACTAGACATACGCATGTTATCTCTGAAGTAGGGAGTGAGTGGACACAAGCAGATGTTCAGACTGAGTAGGATAAAGAGGAAAGTGCTCAAGAAAATAAATTGAGAGAGAAACTAGAAGAAAAATAGGAAGTGGTGTGATGGGAATCGAACCCGCGACCTTTGCATATTGTACTATGTACTACATGTTATCTCTGGTATAATTTAACTACTATGCTCCATAATGTACTGTAAATTTAGTGGTTGCAATATAAGAGAAAGAACCCCTAATCGAATTGTAGTCTTTGGACCAATTGTAAGCGGGTTTGTTGTTTCTATTAGTCAGTGTGGTACTAAGTCTGTACCACATGGTAAGTTTCCATGCGCGGACGTTTCGATTCAGATCGTTTTGCATTTTAGTTTAGCACTCGTGCTGTTGATTATATCCAAACATTCTAAAAAGTATCTGCCATATGATTCCTTCCCAGCTTGCCCCCCAACACACACACACACACACACACACACACACACACACACACACACACACACACACATGTGTTGTATGTGCACATACACACAAAAACCATCGGTAACTTACAATTACTTGTGTATATAGCCGCAAATTATATGGCGTTTGTAGATTCTACAGACTGTTACATAGCATTTGACCTGTATCTATTTGTTAAGTCTCATAAAGCTAATTTTGGCCCAGATTTCACTTAACAGAAATTGTTCGGACACTTTCATACATAATTCTCTTTGAAAAAAAAACATTACAAAAATACATGGACTGTAGTATTTCTAACAAGAGACGTTTACCTCCACTCTCATTTGATACCAAAAAATCAGTTCATCATTTGATTTAATTCAGCTCTACCCACCTTGATAATCATTGTCAGGTTCCCATGTCACAGTCTCACGTTGACACACAGTAAGGTGACAATAACTACTGAGACATCTAATAGTTTCCCTGCTTAGTCACAATTCGGATTAATGCAACATCCCCTTGATCGGAACATTGATCACATGAGAAAATGCATATTTCTATGCAAGTCACTGGATAGTTGCAATTCTTTTTAATCCCAACTTTTTCTGTGCTCCCGTTTAGTTGCGAATAAGCGGAGTTGACTGTACCAAGATACGGAAGGAATCTCTCATAGACTATTTCTGTCTCACCACTTTGCCGGCAAGAGATAGATTTCCTGTTGCAACAAAATCAATAAACAATAATGAATGTGTCTCCAATGATTGTCATTATGTTCACAAATCTGCTTCAAAGGAGAGAGTGAGAGAGAGAGTGAAAGAGAAAGAGAGATAGAGAGATATGGGAAATATGTGTGGAGTCTGCGAATATATGGAAAGGAATGATAGGTGCATCACATAGATAACGACATTAGTTAGCTTTTCATAAATGTATACTCTTTTTTTTCCGCGATGATCAAAGTTTTATTAATTTCACGAGTTACACACGACTGGTAAAACAAATCCGTTCACTGTTGTTGTTTTTTTTAAAGGCTTACTACTAGTAAATAATTTGTGTTATTAATTACTTCAGGTGTAACACGCACATACAGGAAACACGAATGCAGTTCTTTCTAGTCATTAACCCTCATTATTTGGACATTATCAATTATAGTACAAGTTTTTCCAGCTTTGTAAAGTAGGGTTGTCAGCTGTAACCTTTTCCAAAGTGCTTTAGTTTTTAATCATATGGAGACACATCATATACATGTGGGGTTCGCGAACATTAAATCCACCCATCCCGACCTTTCGTGGAAATCAGATCCTCACGAAAACAAAATTCCACGATATTTACACACCTAGGGCGGGAATGTTTAGGGGATGTCCCAAACAGCGGGATCAGAGTTATTATGTACCCAAACAGCGAGATACCTGAATCGCGTGGTGCGTATTCGATACATGTTTCATTTGAGTAATCTATGCTTAATGGAAAACAGTTTGACGTAAACACGAGCTCACTCGACACATTTTTCCAGCGCCACAGGCGAGTTGTCTACATCCGTGTCACAGCAAGTGATCCTTTATTAAATCTGCTTTTTGCTTGTTCTATGAAGAAATCCATAATCCACTGAATACGCACGGAAAACATAATCGAATAGCACCACGCTATGAAGAAATCCACTGAATACGCATGGAAAACATAATCGAATAGCACCACGCGATTCAGGTACCTCGCTGTTCGAGTATATATTGACTCCGATCCCACTGTTCCGGCATAGCCGAAAACTATATTCTGTGTATCCTTCGGGAAAATCAACATTTAAGGTCTCCTGAGCAAATGACGGCACCCACCGTGTTAAAGCAGGCACCCCAGTGATTTATTACCTGAACCCATCTACATTCCCATTATCCCTCATTGGTTTATACTTTTAAACCCCAGATTATTGATCCTCAGCCTATGGTGAGATTTATCGCAGCTAAATGGACTTTAACATAGAATCTCCATGTGCTTAATGATAATGTTGACCTTAGCCGTAAATGTGTGTAACATGAGCTGACCTACATGTACCTTTCTGGATCACCGAAATCAAACGTGATCAAAGATGTGATTAAAATATGATCTGAAACCTAATCGATCACATTAAAAGTCCAGCTGTATTATTTTCCGATAATGTACTTGTATTTTATTCTGAGAAATATTTTTAACATGAAATTCGTCATCTATAATCTCCTAAAGCAGTTGGTCCATTCGAAAATTTGCTTACAAATTTCAGAACAAATCATGCTCGTATGACATGAAATTCGTCTCCTAAACTTTTAGCAATAGGATATTTTCTATTCTCTAGCTCTATACCTCTCCATCTTCCTAATGATGTATGGTATGTATTGACCGACCTTTCTGTTACTTTTTTTTTCAGTTAAATAACAGTGTAGTAACAATGTCCTAAACCTTCCTGTGAAAATCTTCCTAAGTTATTCCACGGATAAAATCGCTTTAAAAAGGAAGCCATCTTTTAATAGGGCCTACCGGGTGTTATTAATAATCTGGCAATATGGCGGGTGCATCAAATTCAACAGACTGAGCGACCAACTCACGTTCAAACAGAAAACGTCGTACAGAGGCATATTCGAGATATGGACATATTCTAACTATGCACTCTCTATATTACATTGTAAGCGGCCATTGGCATCTCTTTGGAAGTGCACTTTCTGTATTATTCTCAATTTCCCTCTGGCGTGACAAAATGTCATACTCTTATTGTCAAGGGAGGGAATAACGGCGTTTGGAATGCTCCTGCCCTTTGCTCCTCAAATTGCGTCTTCTTTAAAGTGTTGATAATTCATTACCCCAGATACCGAACAGACTGTCAGATGTTGATGCTCTACACTTTCTTTACATTTTACAATATCTGTTATTTGCTGTGCAGGATTTACTTATGTGTTAGATAAAATCTCAAGACAATAAAATTTGAGTCGTGACTAGGGAAGGCGCGAACATGAGAGGGTGGATGGATGGATAGATGTCGAAAGAAAGAAAGAAAGAAAGAAAGAAAGAAAGAAAGAAAGAAAGAAAGAAAGAAACTCTCCATCTTGACTCAAATAAAGCGAACGCAAGGAAGGATAGAGAAGGGAGTATAATTCTGGTTCAGTGGAAAAGGAATTGCAGGTATGACGAGGTCCAAAACAGTAATTTCTGTCGCCATGGTATATCTAACCTTAGCTGGAATGATAAGCAACTCAGAGTGGCTACTTAAACGCACCAGATTTTTCACTGTATAGTGACCCACATGTCCACAATGAAATTGTTTGATAAAAATCCGCTTTCACCTAGATGTGACCCATGCACTTTAGAGTGTAAAGAAGCTCTAAGTTGGAAGTTTTCTGTCTTCGAAGATGATTATTCTGTTGTTTTGCGCTCTAAGGCAACATTTGTTTGGTCTCCGCGATGCGTGAAATGGGCGGTCATTTTACTCTGTGGGTGGGTCCTAAATAAAGGAAGTATCAGTCTTTAGGCAACCGAGTTGACTGTGACTGATGCGGAAGGGCTAGGAAACAATGAGCTGACATGCGAGTGGTGTTTGCTATACTTGCATCTTTGCCTCATTCATTAGACTACATATCACCGTTGATTCTTGATTAATTTTCCCCCAACACGAAGCCTTTGATAACAAGTACCACCACAGGTCTTATGCCTAAAAATACCTTTCCCTCAACAAGTTTGAGTAAAATATGGAGATAAGGATGATTGCATTTTCCCGAACTAGCCAAGCAGGACAAATAATCCCGTATTTGCCAGTAAGTATCTGGAAGATCTGCGTTAATATAGTTATTGTTACTGTTGTTATTATTATTATTATTATTATTATTGTTGTTGTTCTTGCCATGGTCCTGAGAATGAGGTCCGATAGCATGAATGACTGAATAATGTGTAATAATTAAATCTATAATCATTAGTAAGCAAATACTGTGATTGGAAAACAACTGGGACGTAATAAACATTACGCGTCGGCTGCCTCAGTTTAGCCACGTGTAAAGCCCTTTTTTAGCTTTTCCAAACGATCAGTTGGCGAGAAGCACGAAAACATTTCAATCTTTGCTTTGACATGATACATCAGACTGGTTTCGTTCTATGTCGGATGATAACATGTCGTGGGCTGAGAATTAACTGGTTCTATGTCCAGTTTTGCATTTTTTAAAGGTAGAAATTGGACAAGAAACCTTGAGTCGCAAAGTTGTATGTCCGAGAAATTTGAATCTGTAAGTAATAATATGAATGAATAAAAAGGTGATCTCCCATAGAACTTGTGCTCTTTTGAAGAGAATATCAAAACTTTGACCTAAATTTTCTCAGTTCACATAGAACCAGTTAATTCTCAGCCCACGATGTATATATGCCTCTGATCTGGCTCGTCACAATTTTACCTCACAGTTAACTACAACAGCCTTTACCGAAATAATTTCTCACAGTTCAGTTCTGAAAGAAAATCCAGCCATACAAAAGTTAAAAAAGGTGTAGATCAGATCATTTTCCTTTATTGTAGAAATTTAATGTTCCGAGTGCATGATTTAAAGATTGAAAGCATTATTCTTCCTGTTCATTTCTGCCCCTATGAATCACAGATATAAGACTCACTCATCACATAAGGATGTTCCGTATTTGTGCATGCGGGGTTCGAAAGGGGGTAAGTTTTTGTGACATTTTAAAGGGCTAGTGTCACAAACGGTACGACCACAGATCCACTGTAAGAAGCCTCGGTGCAAGACAATTTGTACCGTAGGGAGAAATTCCGACTGAGACTCTCATCGTACGTTGCTGTCTCGATGGACATTAGGGTTAAAGACTTTGACTGATATCCTGTCTCGATGGACATTAAGCTTGGGGTTATAGGTACAGGTTAGGGTGGATTGAATTGATAGGCATGACTTCTGGTTAAGAGCATTGGGTCTCATTCGGAATTCCTTCCGTTCCCTAATATAAATACTACTCACAATCGCATTTTTTTCATTTCACTTTTTCAGTGTCGCATCTTTTCCTCCTCTGTATCTTTTCCCAGAGACGCTGAAATAAGAAATAAGCTAACTATTTACGCCGCCCACTGAGATCTGAAATTCAAAAGAAGCCAATAAGCCAAGGGATTTGCTCCCACTCCTGACATTGCAAGGCCACATCCATAAATAATAATAAATCGAATAAATAAAGGCTAGAAGTTATTTTCATAAGAAACTCAAGGACATCAGATTCTTCATTGTTATTTTTCATCCAAATTCTGTGAACTATTTGAAGATGTTATGCTTTGTGACAGAGCTGTGCTATAATGAATGAAAATGATATAAGAATTTAGGGATTTAATACCGCTTTAAAGCCCGGGCGTATCTGTTTCTGTATTAAGCTATGAGGCACAAAGCCTAGAAATATCAACAGTGGCGTTGTTATATTGGAGCTATATGTGACAATGCAGTATTCCCTCCACCAACATGTAGACTAATTAAAAAATAAATATTAACACAGATTTGATTTTATTTCGGGTTAACATCAGAACTCTCTAGACTTCTATAGTTGCTCTTAGTTCAGCTGGCAACACGCTGACGCAGAAAAGAAGCTCTATCAAGTGGAAACAAACACACACACACACACACACACACACACACACACACACACACACACACACACAACACACACACACACACACACACACACACACAAGTTACGCAGAGGCAAGTTTAGTTGGGCCCCTTATTCTACTTGCCAGCTATGGAAATTTATAGTTTCTGGAATGAATAACCCTCCCTGCATTCTTCCAATGAATGGAAAAGCAGCCTTCGTAGCATGATGCTTTTGACATGCTGCGCTACTTAAATAACCGATAACCGTTGACTAGCGAAACGTAGCTGTTTCAGACAAAAAGGTCATTCTCACGCCACTGGTTATCAACGAGAGGACATCAAAAATTGATAGGCCTACTACGTGGTTTCACCACCTAGCCGCGCTGCCATCAAATCCAAGTTAACGGAGCTATAAAATCTATATACAGCTTATCCGTGACCAGAAACTGACCCTAGAGATTTTATATAGTCTACTATTAACTTTTATCCCTGCCTTTTTGGCCACTGAATGAGGTTCGTCGCAGGCTACTTTGTACCGTGTATATCTTGAGACAAAGAAAAAAAGAAGAGACATACCCGGTGACCAAAAAAAATTGATTACTGAATTTCAAAGTTTAGTAACTTCAACAATTTAAAGTGTATGCCGTTGAACATTGGCACATATTAGCTGATAAATATATCTACGTGCGGTGCAAATTTCAAACATCTAAGTCATTCTAAGTGTTATGCGTGCGTCACGCTAAAAAGACGTGTATAACAATAAGCATTATTAGTGTGCATCTAACAAATTAAGCCCGGTGGGGCCAAAAACAAATCTACTGCAGGAAGAAACAACACTCATGTGGTGCGCAAATAACACCGGGAGCGTTACTATGAATGTCCAAATAATACTACAGTGTGGAATAAAAGTATAGAGTGGAAAGATGGAGAATTTTAATTGATGGTACAGGTCGGAATAAAAGTACAGACGGAAGGATAGAGAAAATGTACTAGTCTAAGGATGCATGTGTCCTTGAACGGACATAAATATGGCAGATACTGCCTTGATGAGTTATATACAGCACAGTAATGCTGTGCCAAAATTGATAACAAGTAGCATGTGTGCCCCCGTCTTGGGGATTTTGTACTAGATTACTTCAAGAGGAAGTAAAAACAAAGACTCCTACCAGATATTTGAAAAGGAATAGCCTCATTCTTTGAGGATAGAGTCTACGCTTTGCTTTCCTTCGGAAAAAGCTCATTTTTTTTTTAAATTTTTATGGTCGGAGTGGTGTTTTTTTTTCGGCATACATCGACAAATTATTTTCTGACATGTTGTTGCTGTTGTTCTTGTTGTTGTTGTGGTGGTGGTGAAAAAAAGTACTGCAACATCTAGTCTATTCTCTAGATCAAATGAAATTTGCAATGGTTATAAATTTTATGTCAATTAATATGTTGAAAATAATTATCCATTCATCCATTAGTGTGTGTGTGTGTGTGTGTGTGTGTGTGTGTGTGTGTGTGTGTGTGTGTGTGCTCGCTCGCTCGCTCGCTCGCGCGCGGGCGTGCCCACCTGCCTATGTGCTTAGTTCCTGTTCCCATTGTAAAGGATTAAAGCTTAC
Organism: Ellobium chinense; assembly: GCA_033807755.1. Lineage (NCBI taxonomy): Eukaryota > Metazoa > Mollusca > Gastropoda > Ellobiida > Ellobiidae > Ellobium > Ellobium chinense. Next base: position 838,434 of record JAWQUT010000072.1, read on the forward strand.
CATATAATGACCACGGCACTGTTGCGACAAACGCTCTAGACTATTTAATTGAGGCTAGAATTGACTTGATCTAGTCTAGTCTTGAGTTTTTCCAAAACTCTACAGCCTTGTCATGTTTTTGTCAAAGATCTGGACTGTAAAATAACATCAAAATGCTAGATCTACAGACATTTTTGGGGAGAAATTCTGTATGAGACTCGCACCTGATGCTCTTGTCTCGATGGACATTAGAGTTAGGTCTTGCCGCGTCTGATACTTCTGTCTCGATGGGCATAAGGGTTAGGGTTAAGGGTTGGGTAAAGATTAGCTTCAGGATTTGAGTTGATACAGTCTATATCTAGTGCCACCATCATTTCATAAGGAAGCATCAGTGTCTAAATCTAAATCTAGGGGTTGGACTATTTACCTTTAGCCTACATCTATCACTAGATAGTCTTACTAGATCTAGTCTAGACAGTCTAGGCCTAGATCTAGATCTGGATCTCTAGATCTAGTCTAGAATGACTATTCCAGTCATCGGCGTAGACCAGTTGACGGCGTACAATTATCGAGTTTTGACCGCTGAACAGAAAATCGTCGCAAAACTTTCGCTCAGCTGTGAGAAAACTCACTCCGTCTGCCATATTTGTGTGATGACGTCACGTTTCCGTAGGAGACGGTGACTTTTGTTTGTTTGCACACGATAGTCTAGATCTATATATAGACTACTAGCAACTAGACTAGGACGTTGCCGATCGCTGTGTTCGGTGAAAACTGAAAATAGTCTATCTTTAAAACTGTCTAACGAATAGGCCTAGACTACTTGCCGGTAAATTTTATACAATGGGTAGAAAAATATGTCATCTGTGTCTCATAAATGTGTATTGTATTATGTAAATTAGACTAGTCTATATGCTTTTGGCCTAGACTAGTGCCTGAAATAAACTGAACTGCACTTAATTGGTAAATACCAAAACTTTACCTTGAATATTAAATTATTCCAATGACAACATTATTTTTTTTTACCCGTACCCTCCTACCGGACCCATGTTCGGCGATCGGAGAGTGTCCTCATCGTCATAATGGCGATGCCGTGCGTAACGGCCTTCCATTGGTTGACTACCTGACCATAACTTTGCAAATAATAGACACAATCAAGCAAAAACGGACAAGTTTGCCGAATTTTCCATTGCATTTTATGATGTATAGTCTAGACTATCTAGTAATCGCGCACAAGTCCTGGTTTTTGTTTCAAAGCATACGGCGATGACTGGTAGACTAGCGTTTCGCCCCAAAATGACTCAGATGGCATTGGTATTCAAAAAAGATCTTTTTAAATAATACCCGTATAGGTAGAATCCAGTAACATCACAGTTTTAGGAGTAAGGATTAATATTGTTATAAAATCTAGGCCTAGTGTAATGATATTCATACCTTACTCTGTTTGCTGGAGATAAAAAAGAGATGTTGAAATACGCCGATGACTGATACGGTCACTCTAGACTAAGTCTAGATCTAGTCTAGACTATACTTTAGACCTAGACTAGTCTAAATCTTTTTTAATCTACCTAATATAACTAGACTATCAAATAAAGAATAGTGATTGTGAATTTCTTACCACGTTATTACCTAGGATAGACTGGAGAATATGGAAGCAGCATGCCCCATCACTTGGAAACAAAATGACAGAAGCTCGGACACAGTAAACGTCCTGCTGTCCATCGCACTTCGCGGGTGAAATGAAGCTGATTGACCGACGATCGAGTGGAGTTTGACTTTTGCAGACGAGATGACGTCACCAAATTTTATCGCGTGATAAGTTAGATCCACTTTTCATTGGCTGAGCTCTATACTCTTCAGTCATTGGTCAGATTACAGACATGTCCATTTCACTTTTGCTATTTTTTCGTCTAGTTGACATTTTGGCATGTGCAATAATGATTTCGAGCGTCGCATAGAC
>JAWQUT010000072.1:863889-931150 GCA_033807755.1 Ellobium chinense
GGAGGAGATGGGCAGGGGGAAAACTGCAATTCTGAAAAGTCGAACCTGATGTAGCAACAACCTGTAAATGAAGACTATCCATTTTGGCGACTGAGTTTCAGTTACGACTGTTGGTCTTTCCTGTATATCTACCCACATTTTGTGACCATCTTTCTAACGAAATCGAGACCACCTTTTCCCACGCCCCAAACAGTCTTAAAAACATGAAAAATCTAAGTGTGAACACCTGTCTATTCTGAAGCCTTTAGATCCTTAACATGACTATGAAGTCTTGTGCTGTTGTTGTTGTTGTTGTTGGTGGTGGTGATGGTGGTGGTGGTGGTGGTGGTGTTATTGTTGTTGTAGCTGTTCTTTGTCTTGTTGGTGTTGCTGCTCTTCGTCTTGTTGGTGTTGCTGTTGTTGTTGTTGTTGGTGGTGGTGGCGGTGGTGGTAGTGGTGGTGGTGGTGGTCGTATTGGTGTTGTTGTTGTTGTTTGACTTGTTTTATTTTTTCCTTACAAGCCAGTCTCTGAACACCACAGTCTGTTTGCGCTTAATTATTCAGTCGATTCCTTTAATTCCAGTCCACATTATCGCAATTTTCGCTTATTCACAAAAGTTTTTTTGTTTTTTGGTTTTTTTGGCAACTTCTGTCGGTGATTCACAATAACCTAACAACAATGGCAAGGAAAGTAGACATAGAGATACAAAAAAAAATAGTTAATATTTCGCTGTGCTAAATCTAGAGTTATTTCGAGCACCAACATTTGTTGGCCTAAAGTTCGCCCCATTTTACGCTTCGTCACTCACTAATGTACGTGTGCTGAAAGAATGTTTTTGCCATCAGTCGCAGACTTCACTTGTAAGAATGACAAAAACTGAAGTTTCCACAGGAGTAATGACGTATTTCCTTTCCTTGGCTGATCACACGAGGTTCACATGAACGTTTAGGTACACAAGTTCTCGTTTTAGACAAAGACCATAGGAACTTCAGACGGAAGTCAATCAAAATAGTTCAGTACTTTGGTCTACATCAGCTTGTTAAAAGTAATTGATTTGTCAAGGTCTGTTAAATAAGATTTTTTTAAACACAGTCGTTATTATTGTCATTTTTTTGTGTGCTGTTTTGTGCTTTCTTTTTCATAAGTCAGTCTCTGAACATCACATTCGGTTGGATTTAATTATTCAGTCGGTTCCCCTAATTGCAGTCCACGCTCATAACAGTTTTTTTTTGGTTGTGTTTTTGTTTTGTTTTGTTTTGTAAATGAACAGAGTACTGTAGTTTCTATGAAATAGAAAAATATCACTTGATAAAGGCCAACTTCTTCTAAATTCAGTTGTTTATGCCCATGAGATCTAGGCTAGGAGAAGATAACATTGTATTAGCTCTCAAGCACAAGGTAGAAGATGGGGCCATTTACTTATTTATTTGTGAGTGCTTATTCAAAGTGAGCTATATACAATATAAGAAAAGCTATATATATTTCGGGTGGGCCGCAAACGTGTTTACTTAATTTCAAAGTCTAATAACTTCAATAATTAAAAAGTAATGCATTTCATATTTAATGTATATTATTTAGCAGATGGATATTGTCTTATTATGCTTGTATACATGCTGACGCATTTTGACCAGCTAGCTCTTTTTCTGAAGAAACTTAATTTTACATACCAGAAGATCCAGGTCAAACTCATTTTCACTGGTAGATAACAGGCAGCTGGACAAACAGGGTGGTCAGGCACGTGCCCAGGTAGGGAGGCGTAGAAGAAGAGTGGAAAGGTTGATATGGATGGTCAGGTAAGAGACCGGCAAGCCTCTATGAGAAAGGGATTTCTTATTGTTAATTGTTACTAAAGAATGCCAAATCTTCAGAGTGTTTGAGAGCCTATTGACAATGCATGTACACGAATGTCCTTAACACAGTTTTGATTCTGATTGACTTTTTATCCCGTGGTGAAGTCATTCGTCCTGCATAATGCAGTAGTTGAGTGAGCAGCCTGACAATTTACTGCGCGCTCTGGTACATTTTTATGCAAATGCTCACATTGTGTATGTATGCCATTGTTTTTAAAGTAAAGAAGATATTGGATATAGGAGCTCGTATTTAGATATAATATTTAGGCGCAGCAAAGTTATGCAAACATGGAAATTCACACCCAAACAAATTTAGAAAAAGCTGTTTAGTGTAGCAAGGTTGATTACACACTCAGTGATCTGTTTCTATCTTCAACGTCAGTGCAGAGTGCAGAGCATTAGGCGTTTGTTTGTAACCATACATATCTGATACCTACAAAAATAAAACAGCTGCGCTCACTCATAACGCGTTTCGGCGATTATTTGTAAAACAAAGTGGCGCTCAAACACCATCCACTGAGCCCCGTCTATCCTCTGAACTTTCTTACGCCAACATAAGCAAATCATAATTTCATCTTTGCAACTAGCCCTTAACGGCAGCCGGAAACTGTTTCCTGAAGCTGTCGAGCCAAGTGTTAAGTCAAGTTGAGTGGTTCAAAGAGTGACACTGACTGGTGCAATCACCGTCACGGTAAGTGTGTGTGAGTTGTTTACAGCTTTCTCACGTTCCGGTTACTCACCTTCGCTTTGCTCGGCTGGCATCAAGGTAGGTAACTCCAGTTCAAAGGGATATAACCCATTTCCTCTCTTGGACGCGCAGTAATTGAAGGCATATTCGAGAAAGATCTTTCGTTCCAGGCACCATTCCATGTCTTCTTTCATTTATCTCTTCCTTTTCAAAGACTTTGTTTCGCTTTACCACCGTGCCATCAGTTTTTTAACATCCTGCATACGCTGACGTGTATGAGTGATATCTGATGTAACACATTATCTTCTGCATGATTCAACTTCTGCACACTCACCTTGCTTGTCTGTCTGTCTGTCTGTCTGTCTGTCTGTCTGTCTGTCTGTCTGTCTGTCTGGTCTGTTTGTCCCTCTCTCTTTCTCTCTTTTTCTCTCCCCCCCTCTCTCTCTCTCTCTTTCTTTCTCTTTTTTTTTCTTTCACACATACTCTAAGTCTTGCTCTCTTTGTCGTGCTCTCACATAAATTTTCTTGCCTTCTCTGCATTTCTCCCTTTCTTCTCCCCTTCCTCTCTCCCCTTCTATCTGTTCTTTCCGTCTGTCTCTTCGGCGTCCTTCACCTTCGTTTTCCCAGTAAATATGTTAAGAATCAAGAGTTAATTAAAGCACCAAGAACCCCCCCCCCCCCCCCCCCCCCCCCCCCCCCCCCCCCCCCCCNCGCGGTCATTCAACCCCTAGACTGCGAGCTCTCGTCTGTAGGAGGTCAGTACACGAGTACAGGAAGTGCCCTGCTAGTCTAATCTTGTGCCTAAACTGATTTACAAGTCAAGAGAGCTACTACATTTTGTTCCCAAACGTGTAATTGTCCTTGCTGGACCGTTAGCGCTGGGCGTGTTTGAAATCTGGATTCGATTACTCCTGACTGAGTCAATCAGTATACAAATATAGAACTTCACGGCAACTGCCGATTCAAATCTCTTGAGAAAACTATTCAAATCCCTGTTGGCGTGCGTGTTTAGTTGCTCTTTCCTAAACATATCTATTCACTTAAAAAAAAAAAACGTGGTTACACCAATTTCACATTACAAAAACAGAAAAAAAAAATCATCTAGAGCTATACAGCTCAAAACCATTTACCATATTTCAAGCTTATTATAAGATGGTCTCATCCTCCATTAAGATCAGTTTAACGACAGTTTACAAAGGGGTCGGGTAGGCAGTTTCTTCATGATGAGGATTAAACTGGAAAGCCGCAAACTTCCGTAACGCGCGACATTTGTCTGGGTGTTTTTGATACATTCCTTGGAGCTTCACATGCTATTGTCCTCACAGATTACTGACGTACTGTCATTAGATTTAAAGGGAAATAGAGAGTCAAAGATACGCACAGAAGGAAAAAAAGTTATGCTGTGGTGAATGCAGGAAGACAAACGCATTCACTATTTTTAATGATTGCGAATTTTCATCTTGACCTTGACTATGGAATAAAAATCCCACCGATCCCTAGTCNATGAAAGTTTAAATGTGAAGTCCTTGAAAGGTGAATGTGCTGTAGGACTGCACAATAAATCTCTATATGTCTGTTTTCGGCAGCTTCGAATCATTTCGGAATAGAATCAGTCTAAATATTATTTGAATTCTATATCTTCATTCTTTCGTGAATGTTAAATACCGGTTAAATATTCGTTCATCACACAATAATCATGGTTGCTGTTGCAAAGTTTCCATAAACTACTGTTACTGATCGCTCATACCGTTTTGGAACATAGCAGGTCGGTCAAGCTCTAGGTCTTGATTTAATTGTGCAAATTCTTCAACTCCGAACCAGTAACTTCTCCCATGGGAAAGACCTCTCACAAACAGATTTGTTTCCCTGTTGAGCCAGCCTTGAAACAGCAGTGTACTGTATGTCCTCCAAAATTATTGTCCCCTCCCTAGAGCGGCGAGAGAAAACACTGACCCAGCTCTGTGGACTTTACTGAGACTGACCTGCAGCTGACGACCCGACTCCTGGCTCACTTTAATTTGAAATCATGACCTGGATCGCGGCAGCAACAGCAGCAGCAAAGAAAAAGAATAGGAAAAAGAAGCAGAAGAGGAAGAAGAAAGAAGACTAGGAAGAAGAAGCGGAAGAATTAATCTGAACTCCAATAAACGAAGAAGTAAGAGATTTAATCTTAACTCACAATGAACGCTACCTCTTTACCACAAGGTTAATATTTATTTACTATAGAAAAGCCAGCTTAGGCATGAGCTTGCGTTCTTTCATGCTCATTATTTTGAAATATAACCTTTATTCGGATAAATCGATTCCTTCGTTTCGCTTCGTGTCCTGAAAGTCATGTATTCGTTTATCGTAACAAAATATGGTTGCTATCGGAAATGGCCAGTTATTTTGAGTGGTGTGAAATCAGTCCACCATGATCACAATGTTTGTCCGACCATGAAGACCGAGAAGATCCCTCAACATAGATCCAATAAAGTATCCATACAGACCCTGGAGTTCATATGAACCAAATCTGTCATGGACCAGGGCAAAACCCTTTTATGGAAACTCTCAGGCTTTTCCTCCACCGCGAGGAACATATATTGGTGTTTTCCTCTAACAGATCAATGCTTTACAAAACGTGTGCGTTCAAGCGCTTGACCAGAGAAATTCTATCTAAAGCGGTTATTGAGGAGCCAAAGAAAATAACAACATGTTTTTATGAAGTGACCTAGGCTCAGGATATATATTTCAGAACCACGACCACCTCATAAAAAATGAGAACGAAAGAAATGGTAAATTAAGAAAAAAAAATCCAATTGAGGTTTCTGCAAGGAAGCAATCCGAGACCCATTCAATAATAGAGTACTAGTCTAGTGTAACTAACAAGTCGATGATTACTGTTTATGAGGTGTAAACCAATAAGAAGGAAGCATAATATGAAGTGGATGTGAAGTAGTGGAACTCTAGCTATTTTCATCCAGGCTAGTACATGAAAAATAATATTTCATTAATTCTGTTGAAAACAGAGCTGGACCAAATCTCTTGTATCTGTACTGTGTACTGTGTTGATGACATCTGTGTCTCACAACAGCAACAGAACCACTTAACCCCTTCGCTAGGTTTGACCTGCTTATAAATCCTAACCCCCTTGTTATGAACAGCTATAAGACATACTGGTAGGTTCCGGAAGTAGCATTCTCGTGTACATACCACGTACTTCTGTATCTTATTCAATAAATGTTTTTAGCGCTCCCACGTTCAGGCTAATGAACTCCAAGGAACAAAACTTGAGTGCAGCAAGAAACTGGGAAAGCAAAGTATATTACAACAGATCACTCCTGAGTATCGTGACTGGAAGGGTGGTGAGACCACGTGTGCATATGTCCATTTTCAGGCGCGAGTTTTCGATTGGTATTGTAAGGACAGACATGGGATAGGAATATGACTCATGCCTGCCCAATGAACAGAGGCAAATAAAATTTAATAAAAAAAAATATATATTACAAGTTTCAAGTTTCAATTTTATCTATATAGGCGAAAGCCAACCACAAGAAGGAACTGAGTAAGATCTTATATTCAAACTCCCATGTGATTTTGAAGTGGAGGAAGATGGTGCAAGTAGAAGAAGGAGGGGTGGAATGAATATAAATAATATCTGGTAATGAGCTGTATTTTATCATTTTTACGACTACATTCCTGCATCATTATCTATGAGTAAAAAGATATGACATTATGAAGTGCAGCACAGACTTGGAAGGATGAAGAGATAGTGGCATTTATTCAATATGAGTACCTTGTTATTATTAAGTATATCTTGTTATTGTATGAATTTTATATGCACAGATCCATTATCATTCTATTATTTCATTATTCGGCTAGATGTCGAAATTAAGTCTACTTAATAATAGGTATAGATATTATCATATACCGAAGGCATACTTAGAATTAAAGTTCTACTGTGTTTGCTTTGCACTGTATTTCATTATGAAGGACATAAATAATAATTTGATTATCTCCCTGGCATCGCAAGCCACAACTCTAGCAATCATTTCCGCTTTCCACGTTTTCCATTATCAGAGGAATATGATTGGCTGATAACAGTATGGTCTGTTACGGTGGCTTTTATTCGCTGATGGATTTTTTACCTTCGGATGCGAGATTAGATGATGTAATCATAATATACTATTTTCCTTAAACCGGAGGTAAACTTCACTGTAGTTGACTAATTGAGAAAGGTCTATATAATTCTTCAGTTAATTAAAGTTAAATTACGATTATTTTCTGTCTGAAATTGTGTGCCTGATGAGCCCGGAAATGAGAAGCCTCGGTCAATCAAAGCCAATGTTTTTCATCACAGTAACCATATTTCTGCATACTTCATTATTTTGATCTGGTTGGTTATCTCACGGAAGTTGTAATCCTTCGTCTTGGTTTATTTATACATTAAGCACATGATAACCCTCCTGGAACATCGTTCATTGAGGACTTCTGACTTGCTTACCGTCAGTCAGTGAGTGGGCGTCCATACCTGAGATCTGTGTATGACTATATGCGCGTTGTGCGTTTGTGCTATGAAAAGGATAGAGGAACAGAGAGTAGAATATTCTTATTGTGGAAATGTAATACATAATGGACAAAATATGATTTGCAAGTTTGGGGATAGGGTTTTTCCGGTTTATAAATCCACATCGATTAATGTAGGGCTAACTGATTTGGCAAGATATTTCAAAATGGTGAGAAAGTAAACATAAGAAATATATTATTGGCCCCAAACGTATAAGATTATAAACCTTTCTATTCAATGAGCGCACTGCGGTCCACTGTGGTGCACCGAAGCAGAATGGTGTGCAAGCCGCGCATTGAATAGGCTGTGCGTGTTTTGCTCTTCAAATGTACCTTATTAGAGAAGTCTTTATCATTGCGGAAGTTGGTGGATCTGGCTACAAAGAAAAGTTTTATTTTTGTTGTTGCTGTCGTCTTCGTCGTCCTCGTCGTCGTCCTCGTCGTCGTCCTCGTCGTTTGATTTGACTCAAAAGGAGAAATCATTATTCTATTTATAGGCTCTCGAAACTGCCAGTGGGTCATCGCAACCTAGACAAGATGTTGTACTTCTAACATTTGACACCAAGATCTAATGTACATTTCCTGCTATGGGTCAGGGCTATGGCTATGTTAAGATGATCTGCATTACTCAGAATGAAATATGAAATGTCGTGATTTTATAGCCTTGGGCAACTATACCGGCAATGTATGCATGATGCATTATTGGAACTCGTGTTGACCTTTATTTTCGATCTACATTTGGTTTGCGTTAGAAAGAAGATTTTGGAGGCGATGGAAACGTTTTTTGTTGAAATATTTTGTAACCTAAAGCTTTAAATCTCAGACCTGTCAAAAAGGCTGTCACTGGGCATGTTACAGGTCATAAGCCAAGATGGCTTTGCGATCTCTTCACTGCTTCAGACATGAAGACGGTAGTAGCCTGACTTGTCTTGTTACGTTAGAATAGCCATTTTACGGATTCTGATGACAGAATTAATATCTGTTGGGTTATAAGGTTCACTAAGAAATTAATGTCTGAAGGGCAACTATCAAATTTTGAAAATACATATAGTTAGCATAATGGCATTTTCTGAGTTCCTTGAAAATATGTAGTAATAACCATAAAATACACTTCATCTGTTATTGTAGACCATTGTGGCCAATTCCTGTCTGTCTGTCTGTCTGTCTGTCTGTCTGTCTGTCTGGTACATAATAACAATACATCTATAAATTAAACAAACTTCAGAAAGGCTCTTCATACTCATACCCTATCGTTCCCTTTTTGTTCTATCACGCGTTATAACTATCTTGCACTCGCAATGGGTTCAATGATATTTGCTCAATACAATACATGTCCAGTAGTTTCTTCACGGTGTCTCCATACCTGTACCTTCTTGCACCCCTTGTTTAAATATCCTGTATCCGTTGTTCCGGATGCTTTTCTGCGGTGTACGATATATTTCTGTCAGGGACGTGTAAAGGATATCAGCAGGGACATTCCTCATTGTTCGTCACGGAGTACAGTTAGTCTAGATCTAGTTTGCTTCGCGAAGCGCCGTGAACTTCAAGGTTTCGATAGCTTAGTGGCATTGAGAACCAAGGGTTCGGTGTTCGATCCTCACTACAATTTTTTGAGTCTTTTTAATTAATGAGGAACATTTAGAACTACTGTATTCCTTATATTTTTGGTATCATCTACAAGTCTTCCTTTATTCAGACTTCATTAGATGAAAAGATTTCCTTACGGACGAACAATAAACACAAACCTACTGTAGATAACAGACTCACGCCCCGGATAAGTTTCACAGAAAGGCCTTAAAGATAAAACTACAATCCCTCTCTGTCTCCTCATTTTGCTCTAACTTGTGTGTGCACACAAACATCCACACACGAAGACACACAAGCACTCACTTTGCGATCATTCACCTCTTAAATTTTTTGCTTCCCCTTTCACTTGTCCACCCACCTACACTCTTCTTTTTCAGCCACCAGACCTATCAGCCTAATAGACCATGGACTTCCACTTCTGTCCATCAGCTGTCCACCCCCAGAGCTCAGTGATCCCATCCTACGTGCTGGTCCATACACAAATTTTTCATCTCTTTCTCTACGATCACTTAACAAGGAACAAAGATTCCTCACGCCAAAAACAGACTTTTACAGAAAAATAAACTTAGAGAACCTGACAGTGAGACACCCAAAAAGGGCATCATTATCAGATTTTCTGCACTCAGGACGAGACTCTGATGAAAATCATTCTTCATTTGGCGGCTCTTAACAGCCATTTTGGATTTTGCCGTCACACTTGATTTTTATATTTTTAAGATTTCGTGGTCCGCACATTATTTTCAACTTTCGATCACTCCAATTATCAAACCCACTATCCACTTCTTTTACAATTTAGTTTTCCCATTCTGATCAAGTGCTCTAGGCTTTTGTTTTCCCCCTTCAAGTAAGAGAAAAAAAAAGTTATAAATTCTGCTTTTCTTCTCCTCACTGCTTTGTTTTGTCATGAAACCAGTGCACGCATGTTTATTTCTTTTCTTCCATGATATCTGACCCATCTGCACTCATTAATCCATTAATTATGCGTTCAAGTATCACCAGATCTTCCAATCCACCCCTCTTGCTCTCACTCTTTGCACAATTATTCTGCCACTTGACCGTTTTGTCTGGGATCGTTCTGCCTTCTTCCTGCCCAGACATCATTAACGTGTGCGGTCAAGATGATGACCAGGTGGTGAATTCAGACACCCACAGATTAGACAGGCCCTGGACTACCCCACACTCATTCCTCCCCTCTTCTCTCTCCTTCCTCTCTCCCTCCCTGCTCCTCCCGTCTTTGCCTATACCATATCTAACTGTCGTCCTCCCCCCTCCCCTCCACAGCCATCTTCTTCTTCTTCTTCTTTTTCGTCGTCTCCTCCTCTTCTTCATTTTCTTCTTCTCCAATTCTTACTCATCCTTTCCTCGTCTTCTTTCATCTTCTTCACTTCTCCCTGTTCTCAGCTGTCGAACTACAGTGTATCAGAACTAATACAAAAAACGTTTTTACAGATATTCAATATCACAAGTTTTCATACATTTTCACGGACCAGTACGCCCTAAATTGGGAGATTTTTGTGAACACGAGTGCGAGACGGACAAAGAGTTCTCTTCATAGAGAAAGATGCCAGATGACAATTACATTTCACTATAATATTTTATTATGATCATTCATTTTCTCATCCATACCATGGTGCACATAAGGAACTGAAATAGTCACTTTTACAGCGAATTCCTCTTCTACGTAAGTCTACGTCTTGATCACGAAGGCGTTCAGACAGGGCCACTCAGTAGCTTTAGACTACGGCCCTGCAGTATTTCAGCCACCAAAATAGGGCTACTAAAAGTATCGATGACTTAAGGAGGAAGCTAGGTCTATATGTTCATGTACGTATCATACCCTCGTAGAATTTTTAAAAGTACACATTACTCGTCCAGCTGTGAAGGAGAAATAAATATAGATCTAGAAAACTACATGTTTTTTAATGCTATTTTGCTAACTCCCGTAACAATACCGGTAATTTCCAAAATTGTCCTAGACAAAGTAGTCAGTTTCATAGTCTTTATTTATTAAATTGATCTTCATTTTCCATGTGCTTGCTTACTGTATTGCTGTTGTAGCTGTTGTACTGATGATGTTACAGTTGATATTGTGGTAGTGGTGGTGTAGGTGCTGCTCTACAGCCTCGTGTTCAGACAGCCCAGGCATTATGTTCATTATGTCTGACTTTGGCTCTTCCGGTAAAGCAAACCGAGCTCTCTTTTCTCGATTATTGTCTTGTATTGTGATGTTCATAATAACCAAGGACATTTTCTTGACCCATTTCATTTAAATTTTTTGTTTCAATAAAAGGCAAGACAGCGTGTGTCGAGAGGCAGAAAAATGGGTGAGAGGTGACAAAAACCTGTATCTCTTGAGCTCCTCATTGTCAGCGAGCTGGGTCTGGGCGAAAATCTGGTAACAAAATCGGTTAACCGGACACGATTCATAAACCCATTGAATCGATTCACAAAACCGTATTTTATAACTCACTTTACCAAATCGAATCAGACCTGCTTCCCAACATCAAACGACCAAAATTCGGCGACTCTAGCAAGATGTACATGGCTGAAGGCTGGGAGCAAGATCAGAATTACGATCATGTTGTCTTTATGTAACATATTATGCCAATTGAGGAAGTCACACTTTTCGCAAGTTAAGCCTAAGTCGCGAAAATTACGTTCTGCGAAAATAAAGTATTATATTATTATGACTAAGACGGTCTTGAGGCTCTTTACTGCCTCTGGTCAAGGAGGGGATTACCCGCAGGTGACGCAAATGCAATAATTGCTGGATACCACCCGTTATTATTTGGAGCAGTTCACAAGTAGGGGAAAAATCATTACGAATTGATCAACATTCTTGCTAACCTATGCGCATGAGAATACCATCATGCCCGACTCGCGAAATTCAAATCTTCGGAAAAAATCATGATTTCTGAAGTGGGTCAAGGGAAAGTACGGACTCGCTTCAGAAACGGATTATTAACCGGTGCAACTATGAACCATTTTATGACTCCAATTTATCGAGACCCGATTCTTCGCCCACGTCTTAAAGTAAACCAAAAACATGCTTGTGTAATAAACGAGCGATCTCGCTAAAAGTCTGCGAAATTGCTTTCGACATCAAATTATCGTTAACACAGCTCATACGTAACCGGGATGTTTTTTTTTAAATTCTACAGCCCTCGTGCACTTTACTCCAAGGCAAAATGACACCCTCGCACTCGCGGGCACTCGAGATAAGAAGCCTTGAGCTTGATATAGCGGGGTACATTTTTAACAAGTGCTGGGTGATATTACATTTTAAGTGGAAGAAACAGAAAGAAACGATGAAGCAAGAGACGTTGATTGATTGATTGATTGATTGATTGATTGATTGATTGATTGATTGATTGATTGATAATTGATTGATTGGTTGGTTGGTTGATTGATTGATTGATTGATTGATTGATTGATTGATTGATTGATTGATTGATTGTAATCGAATGAATGCCTGCGTGAGTGAGTGAGTGAGTGAGTGAGTGAGTGAGTGAGTGAGTGAGTGAGTGAGTAAGCGAATGAGTGAGTGAGTGAGTGAGTGAGTGAGTGAGTGAGTGAGTGAGTGAGTGAGTGGGCGAGTGGGTGAGTGAGTGAGTGAGTGAGTGAGTGAGTGAGTGAGTGAGTGAGTGAGTGAGGTGAGTGAGTGAGTGAGTGAGTGAGTGAGCGAATGAGTGAGTGAGTGAGTGGCATTATAGTGAACATCAGCTATGATCTTTTAAACTTACACACTATATTCAATAATGACAATGTGTAGAAAAGACAAAAGGCATGACATTGACAGCCACCTTATGGAACACAGTCAAATAAAAAAAATGTAAGTGCAAAACAGGAAAGAGCGGAAGGAATGAAAGGTTAAGAAACATAAAAGAGGATAAAGATAAAAATTACACTATTGGCGGGCATAAAAGTCAGCCGAGAAAAAGAGTAACAAAACGTTTCTTTAACTGTGAACACCTCATTAACAGCAATGATCGAGAACTAGATCCAGATCTAGGATGACGAGAGGCAGAAATAGAAACCACCTTGACGTCTGCAACATTGTTCTTCTGGTTGTGAAGGAAACAAATAACGGCACGGGCTTAGTTACAAGGACAAATCAGCTACAAAAACATGAACGTGATTAACTCCCTTTTCTACCTGTCATCAACACGTGCATGCAAGACGTGATATTCTCTAATTCTGCCTAACTGCAACTCTTACAGAACACGGAAAAGTTGTATTTAAAAAGAGTTCCGGTTGTCTGCTGACTTTTTATTATAGAAATGCGTGTTCAATTACCTGTCGACCTCAAGAAAATGCAAAGGAAATATTTTCATGTATCTGTACCTATTCGCCTCTCATTGTCCCCTTCCCCTCGTCCTTCCTCTACTCCTCTCCTGGCCCCACCACATGCTATTTGCTCACGGGAGCACCGTGCAACAGCGCCAGTCACACCTGGTTGCACAATTCCACCATGTCACAGCGCCACTCACCGACAACTGCCAGAGGCATGCTCCATCTGGGCAGAAAAACGCGTAACTGCACCACTTGAAACTTTCGATCTGTTGCCCGCTCTATGTTGGCGAAATACTGAATATAGCGATATTTCAACAGTCAAATTAATATGACTGCATTTCCAGTTTGACTAGCCATGTATGAGAACAATGTATATTATTCAGTTATGAGCATTTTAATGCGGCCACAACAATTTTCATGGATGTGACGGTTCAAAGCTTGTTACACGCAGATGAAAATGGTTTCTTGACGTAACGAAATCTGGTAATGCTCCTCTGTCATGCCACTCAGAAAACATACAATAAAGCAGAAGAGTGGCCGAACATGTGCACAAGAGGATTAAAAATAAAGCGACGTTGATAGTAATAATTATTGATACGCGATTTTACCTGTACACTTACTGGGGCGAAACACTAAACTGCCTGCGGGTACTCTTTGATGTTTTGGAACAAAAGAAAAGCTCGTGGCGCTGTGGTAAGGTGCAGCCTCTGCTCACAAGAAGAACGGAACAGTATTGCACAGAGGGATACTTTGAGTTCAAAATAGTGCTAAGTGAGGTGTCAAGAGGAGGTTTAGGGAATAATAAGAACAACGGAGTAAATATACTGCCTGGACAGCCAAGTCTGAATTCAAGTTCATTCTCCAGAAATATAAGGATATATTATACATAGCTATGCATAGGAAAACAAGGTTCATGTCGGGACAATGCACAAAAATTGAGATTTGATACCAACTGATTCTACAAACATAAATAAATGAAGAAAGAAAGATAGAGACGAGAATAGAAAGAGAAAAAACACACAGGAGAAAACATGACTATGCCTTGATAATCATGAGGCTGTTGGACAAAAGTTGTAAATGTCGATTCAACAATTATTATAGCAAGGAAAAAAAGAAACCAGAAAAAGGAAGCCATGAAACGGAATTCTTTGCGGAGTGTTTGACTGGACTGTATTTGAACCTCGACAACTTTTATTTTCGAGTAATCTCTCCTTTTCGACTGTCCATCTGTTAGAACTGAATTTCTGTATTAAAATTAACTCACACAGGTAACCTGTCTGTCTAGCTCAGTAGCTAGCCACCTTCACTCAGAATCTGAAGAAAGACTTTAACTTCACTTGAAGCATTCTCTATGTAACCTTCATTTTTCTGTTCGCGTAACTCTGTTCATTTTGTTGATATGAGACTGACAAAAATAAAACCAAATTCCAAATTTTTGTTTTGTTTTGTTTTTCATATCGGTAATAAGCGCATACTGCTGGGCTTTATCACACAGAGAAAACTTTTCATGTGGCTGCTCAGCCACAATACACTCCAAGGGGTAAACTGGCTGACCAGTCAAAATATTTTGTGATTGCGGCATATCGCTTAGAGGCCTCAAAGAGCTGTATAATTTTAAAATCATCTTTGAGAATATATTCGTACTCCAACTTGCACACAGACACACAGACATACTGACACACACGCACAATATAATAATTCATTCATTCTTAAGCAACGAGAGACCCTATAAGATATTCATCTCACTTTCACTCACACTCTTCTCACTGCTGAAGACTGGGAAAAACACTGGGCAGAAAAGTGAGACTTAAGGTGTGTGTGTGTGTGTGTGTGTGTGTGTGTGTGTGTGTGTGTGTGTGTGTGTGTGTGTGTGTGTGTGTGTGTGTGTGTGTGTGTGTGTNGTGTGTGTGTGTGTGTGTGTGTGTGTGTTTGTGTATGTGTATGTGTATGTGATGATTCACATTAGAGATTCATGGAGAGAAATGGTGAGATGGAATTCCAAATCATTGACGCCAGGTACAGAGAATGCTCTCACTTTCTCTCCACATTGTTTTGGGTGTATTTTTGGAACAGGAAGCAATTTGAAATATGATGATCGCAGGTTCCTAAAAAGTGTGTACGAGGTCAGGAGATATATGCAGGCGGATTACTGTTGAGTGCTCCTGTTTTATACAGGTAATCAGTGGATCCTTATTTACACCAAGTATACTGTAGACCCTTTTCAGTTTCAGGGGCTAATTCAGCCTTACTTGCAAAACCGCTTGAGCTGCTTCTTACGCAAATTACTTTGGGGGCATTTGCATAACTTTTTTTTTTGTATGTCTTATTCTCCATGAAGATCACGAATGTCCTCTGCTACTCATCTACGTAACTACTTCCTTTTCAAACATCTTGCCAGTCATAAAGGAGCGCAGAGATGTGTATGCAACAAGTGGAGCCACTTTGCGGTAAACAAGCGACAGACTGACATGATCCTATCACAATTTTTTTTTAGAATTTTTTTTCTATTGTATAGGGATGCCCCCGACCATTTCATACGGCTACATATCTTGGGCCACAATAACGTTTGGTCAGAGTGTATACATTTTAAGCTATAATATCACACCAATAACTTGATATAATCAAAAAGCGACTTACACCTCATTTTGACTGGCTGCAAGACGAACTACGAGTAAAACTACACATTAGAGCCCTACAACGAGCAGAAACGCCACAAAACTTCATTTTTTTTTGTTCTGTTGTTGCTTTTAATGTGTTTTCTTTATTGAAAAAAATCAAAGATTTGGAGTATCCCGACCAAAACGAAAAATTCCGATTTTAGAGTTTCGTTAATCTGATGGCCAACATCTATAGACTAATAATGATTTTACTTTTCTAGCCTAAGGAAGATTTAACTGAATCTAGCCTAGCGTAAACTTGATTGAACGGAATCATCAATAAAAATGTGCAATTGTTAACTAGGGGTCTCAAAGTGTATATAGTTTAGAGCATCACCATGTCTAAAACCGGCACTGTTACAAGAATGTCATCTCACACTACTGTTCCAGGACTCTTTCACCACTAGACTCTTGGACTTGACAGCTCTGAGTCCTCGTCTTAAATGGCTGGACGCACAGTATTCATATTATGGAGTAATCTGACCGGGTTTTACCTTTAACAGAGACAAACAGTTTTTTAGTTATCTCTCCTCCTCTACAGACAAGTTTTATTCACCTTATGTTTTTGTAAAAAAAAAAATTCATACCGGCAATCTGCTCAATGAAGTATCACGCAGACACAGAATCTGAAGAAAGACTCAATCTTCATATGAATCAGTCTATAAATACACTGTAAGTTCCCCCTCTTTTTACGTGGGTTAGAAGCATCTTGCTTGATTTGTCACAAACCTAAATCTGACCGTCTGACTGCCCAGCCAAAATACTCTCCACAGCGTAGTCTAGCTGCCCAGCCACAATACCCTTGCCCTTAAATGATTCAGCTAGGAAACATTCAGTTATTCTGAAAAGTTTTGAATCAATATTCTCATCTCTTTTCCCATGCTGCTTGTTATACAAAGATCTGTTGTTGTACGCTTATAGGCTTGTAAATTAACTTTCGAGCAGAGGTTAAGGTCCGCTAAAGGCTATGTTTAATCTTCCTATCTTCCTCATTTCACAATAACTCGCATCTAGTATTTCGGATAATTATAATTCTCTATTTCGCTTCATTTGCCTGAAGCAATGATTTCATAAGAACTTTATTTCTGAGCAGGTTATAAGGGTACATCGCTGACTTGAATCAGTGAAAAAAAAACAGTAGCTCAAAATGTTAAAAGATTTTGACTGTGTGCCGTAAGCTTACATTATCAGGCACAATGACTGGGTGATCAGAGAGCATTAAAGTCTGGTGAGAGACAGCCCAAAACCTCACGTTAGTCAGTACCTGTATTTGATGAGCAAATGCATTCAGGCATACACGTTTAGCTTGAAACTGATCGTTGCAAGAAACAGCATCGTGCAAAATTCTCGTTATATTGTATTCTGAAGTTGATTGTCGCTCTGAAGTGTTGTATTCTTACTTCCAGATTTTAGTCTATCTCATGACAAACAAAACTCAGTTGTTCCTTTACGACTCTACAGGCACCTTTTGTCGCGATGGGGTGACAGTGTATATAAGAAAGATGAGAAAATTACACTGGCCGCAAATTACTTCCTCATCGCACTGGAATTGCCCGGATGTAGTTTATGGTTACCTAGTCGTGAAAACCAGAAACCAGGACAGACAAAATATCAATGTCGGAGGAACTTGAGACAATTTCACCACATAAAAGAAAAAAAAATGAAAGCTTTAGAGATGAAACCAGAGAAACTAGTAGAGGTGGACTTATTCGAACACAAAATTTCTGTTCAATTAATCACTGAGTGGAAATTCGAGTTCAGTTCCACGAACCCAGTGTTCGAGGTTCGAGCCGTTCGAATTCCTGGTTCGTATTCGTACACTCGATTTGGGGTCGCAGGTCCTTATACATCGTTAGTTGTTTCCGTGACGCTATCCAAGTTCGAGATTTGGACTAGGATCCACTGTCGTGTTTGACGAATTCAGAATCGCTAATGTGCGAATCTTCAACTTTCGCCCATCCCTGTCGAATAGTAAAATTTAATCGTTCGTGCAACAAGCTGGCAGTGCGGATCAACTTGCGTCTGTTCTTAGATGTTTTTAGATAATGTGATTCTAATAGACCGACTATAAATTAGAAAAGCAATTTAGACGCGGTGTCACAGGTGAGCGAACAATGGATGTGCGGACGGACTTTTTGTTGCTGTTATTGGTATCAGTGCTGATGTAGGTCAGGTGGTGATAATGAAATCAACACTGATAGTGATGCCGAGGCGCTGTGATAATGAAATTGATGGTGAGCCACAATAGAAAACAGATATATTTTAAGACTCTTTTCTTGAATTTGAATTCCATCAGCATTTATAGAATTGTAAAATACAGTAACTGACAAATGAATTATACAGAATTTCAGATCATAAAAAATGATAGCAAATTTCACGGGAGGCATCGTGGTTATGCGGCCTGCAAGTAATTCTAACATTCTATAGTCTGTCAATTGTAAAGTCTTGGTATGTTTGTCGGTTGGGTTCTCGGGTCGGGCGGTTAATGTTGTGGTGTCCTTGAGAATGACATTTTATTTCAATTTTCCGATTCCACTCAGTGTGACTAAGTACCTGATTGGTGTAATGCAAGTGCTCTGTAATTCACAACTAAATTAATAGTAATTTAAAATGTTGTTGGGCATCAAAGTATTTGCACTAACTTCAGTCATATACATTTAGTCAGTACTATGTCTGTACGTATGCACTGTACTTGAATACAAGAGGAAATACAGATGTTGATACTTCAATAGCTAGAGCGTAAGATTCCATTTTTGGTTTAAAATTAGCGTTATGGGAGTAAGCGCGATATAATATCTACCGAAATAATAGTGTGAAATATTACAAATAATGTCATCCCTCCTTCTCCCTCCCTTCCCCCTCCCGCCCCCGAAACCCTTCAGCAAACACCCAACCCCACCTAAAAGATCAGACATTCAAGATGGGCTGAATTGGTCTAGTGGATGCATATGCATATAATAATAAGCTAATATATTCTGTTCGTAAACAAAGTCAACAATCTGCCATCAAACATCCTTCTCTTCCACGTCCCCACCCCACCCCAACCATCACTACACAATTCCCACTATACACGTTCAAATTCACAATATGAGATAAAAACGGTTAAAACGAAGATTTCTCTCACTGTTGCTTTGAACAATGGCGATATTTATGAAACTATCTATCCTAATTTACTTGTCAGCTATAATTTGAAACTCCTTGAAAACATAGTCAAAATGTTCAAGGTTACGTACTCGTATGAAATCGAGTATGCCAATTACAGAAGTTCATCGTGGCTTTATTTTGTATCGTCTAGACTTCAAGGCAAGAAATGGAATCTTAATGAAGTGGTTGATTTGAGGTCAGGTTATCAGGTCTAGACGCAAGCAAAGAATATCCTTAATTATTTCAAGGCCTAGGCTTTTAAGAGTCTTCTTTAACAGAGAGGTCAGGGGAACACAAGACTGTCATGACCAGACCAGAACCTGTGCTGCCCTATTCGCCAGGAACCCTAGCAACCCTAGCTAGAACTTGTTGTTGTTGTTGTGTAGTAGTAGTAGTAGTAGTAGTAGTAGTAGTAGTAGTTAGTGCATGGAAGTAAATACCAGAGAGAAGCAGAAACAAAGCTCATCGTAAAAATTATTACCTCGAGAAATCTTGAATAAAATTCTTGTCTTTTTTTTTGGTCTGTGTCACTGACTTTCCTTTGACATTGAGAGCTGTTTTTCTCTTTCTCACTGTCCCTACAGGGAATAGAGCTCTATTAGGCGCATGAAATGTAACTTAATCCGGACTTCAGTGTGTTATTTTTTTCCCCATGTTAATGAACCTTATTATGCAAGTTATTGTCCCTGTCAAAAACAAAAACAATATGGGAAAAAAAGGCAATAAAGCAAAACGGCTTCAAAGAGGGGCTGCTATCAATAGTATGCACTCAGTCCCATGGTTTATAAAAGCTGCTGTTCATTTGATTTCAGTTTAGAGAATTAATGTAGGTGTTGGTGTTGTCCATTTCGAGTCTTTGATTTATCGTGAGCTGGGAGGTTTACGTTGTAGTATCCTTGGGAAGGTGCAAATGAGTTCCTGGCTTTACAGCTGAAGGGACCAGGGCGCTGCACCGTTGCCGACCAGCAATGACTTTGTTTTGTATTTCATTTGTAATATAATGTATTTACATGTGTAATGTGTATTGTTATATGTGTTTGTGTTATGAATGAGATGTATAAGAGTCATTGTATGACACTGTAAACCAATTTCCCTAAGGGAAAATAAAGTCGTATTTTTATGTTTATTTTCAAACTCCGTTTGAGTCATCGCCAAGAGCGGATGATTGAAAGAGAGCATTTTCCTTCCACATGTAAACTAGATTTACTGTGTGTATGTTTCTTATAACATTCAACTAGTTTTGCCTGAGCATCAGTAAGCAATAGATATCCTAAAGTAAAATATACTCTTCTAATTGTGTGCCGTGTATTTTTATATTCCCAGTCAAGACAAAAAATTCTGGCTTCTTATACTTACACAACACGCCTGTCTATGTTCTGGGGAACTCTGCCTTATAAATAGAAAACACATTACGTAGAATGTTTGCTGGTTGACCATTATGTTCGGAAATGCAGTGGATTGTGTGGCCTTCTCTGTAAATCCGCGTATGTCGGACTCTGGATGTGACTCGTTTACTATGTTATTCAGAGACAACAGCTCTTGCCTGAAGACGACGTATTAATTTCATTTATGACAGGTTGTTAGTTATCGTTTGATCTGACATAACTTCAGTGTATTTGACAGGCCAACGGCTAACACTGACACAAGATAAACGAGGACGTTATCTCGAAGAAAACCATGGATGATAGGATTGCTTTTTTCAAGGAATATACTATCATGTATTACGCTATATCTAAATGAGGAGACAGGAGTCTATCATTCAGGTCATGCTCATTTCAGAAGGAAACACGGACTGGTTGTGTTCATCTTTGGATCAAACAAACCAAAACACAAGGGGAAAAAAAACATTCTGTGTCGTCTAAACATGAAAAAGTCTAATTTCATCTATACTCTGGATCATTTATGTCTGGAAAACAAACATTTTAAATCTACATAGGAGTTTTTACTGCCACAGCTTGCCACTCTTTTATTACTTCACTCACTTCACTCTTTGAGCCACAAGAAACGGATCATTACGCTTTATACGCTTTAATTAAGGCGTCGGATTATCTCGGCCGTCACGCTTTGCTCAACCGAGAGAAGTGCACAACAGATTAGCACGCTTGGTTTCAAAACAGTCAGCCAACTATTTACACAGGGAGGTAATACATGACGCAATCAACTAACACGGCCAAACACTCTCGTCCTGCTGGAAACACGGTGTTAAGAGAGCTACACTTTGTGAACATCTACATTTTTATTTCAAATATAGTAGTATAAATGTAAATACATTAATGTGCAAAACAGCCCAGACTCCATATTTTATAATGTGGTTGACGATGGCCTCTTTTATCAAATGTTAATGATGGTTTTATTAATATATCATTACATTGTTTTTTTACATTCATTCAAACATTGTTAGAAATGCAAAATTACAATAAAACTTATTATGCCCATCTAATGATACCATAATTTATTACTACTGCATTACGGCTTATGTACTTAACAACTAGTAGTAGTCCAACGTCATCCCCTCTATGCTCACAGGATACAGGGATCGTCACAATCACAACACTAAGGTTAACAAATTTAACAAGCTTATTCTACATGCCCAAACCGTATAGACGGTATGAGGGCGGTAAACTTTACATAATTATATCAAATGGCGGGACAGACACGAACAGATTAGACAATATATCTTCATAAACTATTAAAATACAAAACATTATGTAGTTTGAAGTAGCAAAAAATACTAAAATGAAGCTGGCACGTGCCGTCCATCTTGTATATATAACTAGCTCTTTAAATTATAGATTTTTGTAATAATCATAATAAATCTGGATATTCTTTCAAGTCTGTTCTTTGATACTATTCTACAGAGTTCTTTTGTCTTATACAAGTTTGATCTTTTATAGAAATAATGCGATATATACTTTCTTCTATGAATTTCTAATGCGCGACATTCAAGCAGGGCGTGGAAATCATCGCCGATGACATTGTCAATTTAGCATAGATTACATTTTCTCGATAACTACATTTTCCCACCTCCCTTTTTCAACTGGTAGTTTATGATTACTTGATCTAAAACAAAGCAACATCTTCCACTGCATTAGAGATTATTAGGTAAAAGTAGATATGCAAAGCAATGAGGTATTTTCAGACGGGTCAGTTACACCACGTGATCTAGGGATTGCTAGGCTATTTTGATAAATGACGAGTAATCATACATGAGCAGAGCATGTAAACAAATCACCGTGTGAGCAAGATTTCCTAGGTCACGTGATGGAGCTGAAAATACCTAATTAGGCGCGATGGAACAAACCGGAACTGGTACACATGTACCTATACATGATGTATAGCAGGAAGTGAGGTCATATCAGAAGGAACTTTTTAAAAATGAAATACAGACGGGTACGACACTGTGAGGGCGGAAGCTGGTTTTAGAATATATCCTCAAATAATCCATTTTGTCTCGGAGTGTTATGATCTCCTACTTTCGAGTTTGCCGGATAATCTAATTGTGGATCAACAATTTATGGTTCCGGTGCTTTAAGAATCAATGAGTCTTCAGATTGTTCATGCTGGTGGTGGTGGTGGTGGTGGTAATAACACTGATGCCGATGGTCACAGAATAAAACATTTGTATAATATCTTTGTGTCACAGCAAAAAACATATGCCAGTTCGAAAGAAAATTGGCAAAAACAAGTGATATTGACCGCAATTTACTAGTCTATATTGTTATTAGGATTGGAAAGGCGGGTTTTTGCTTTAATTTCTTTTAGGTCAAGGTTGGGGAAGGAGAGAGGACTAAAGTGTATATAAGACTGATGACACGTCTGTTATTTCACTGTACTTTACCCAGGTTGAGAACTGACCCAAAAGTCTGTAAATGGAGCATTGTTATTGGGTTTTCATATTCAAGTGTTATAAGCGTGGCCGCTTCACTCATTGAGTTTAATTTAACATCAGTCTGTGTGAACTGAAGCCATACATCTTTATGGCCAGCAGTGCAGCGAAAACAAAAGGATTCAGTTTCTTGTAGAAACTGGCGTGATCTCAAACATTAGAACACGACAGACCGTGAACGCTGTGGCTTCCGAACTGAATGTCTAGACTTGATCACAGAAATCAACCACAACCATGAAATGACTTTATGCGGGCCATGGTACGAAGTGTGAACAGAATGGTCTTCAGCCTGGCGATTGAAATGGACACATACTGCATAATAATAAACTATTCATGATCCACTGAACAGTGTGATAATAGATGGTTGTATTTGTAAACAGCACACTCTCTCCTCTTCCAATCAGGATGCGCAAATTCGGGGGATGTATCACCTTCGCCAATTTGTTTACGATATGTACCGGATTTCCGGGGTTCGATCCCATGCCCTAACCATCAGCACAGGTCAAGATATTGCTTTTAAATCAAGTTAAATCTGAACATACCGCAAACATGCGCTATCTGACACCGGTACCTCGTATATCTGACTGTTTGACTTCAGTCATGAACGATATCCCGGGACTTGCCCGTCTTGGGTTTAGTTTAGGGTTAGGGGCAGGATCATAACAGATAAAACACGCATGAAAGTGTTCTTAGACAATGACGATGTCTGGGGATCATTCCAAAATTGGGTGTATTTTTTCCTGAACCCTACCCCTAACTTGACCTAACTCTAAATCAAAGACTGAGAGAGAGTCCTAGGATATGAACTATGAAATTGTCAGACTTTCGGATTAAACTCCATTTCAGTGCAGTGCTGAGAGCCAAAAAAAAAAGCAACTTTCTATTACTCTGACGTCCTTTCAAGGGCCCCTGTTCACAGAAGCGACATCTCTACCATAACTGTTCTCTGAGAGATTTTGTTCGTTCTGTATCAGGCTTTAACATATCTTTCCAGCACTGTAACACCAGAGACGAGATATGGGTCCCCAGTCAGGCCGCAACAAGAGAATGCCTTTAAAGCACTGCATGGAAAACCACTGTGAGCAGGATCTGAACCTGGGAGGTTGTTCACCAAGAGACGAGCGCTCTTTCTCTCTGCTCCGCTGCCAACACTTCCGGAAGGATTAGGTTTACTATTACAGTAGAACCTCGATATCATGTACTGACTTAAAAATATATCTTATTATTAAGTATGAATTTCACATGTACATATTCATAATTATTCCGTCGTTTCGTTTTTTAGGTGGACCGCAATGTTAAATACACCTCAATATAAGGAATATTTTTCATACACAAAAGCATATTTTATGCACTACTGTACATAGTATTTCTATATTTATTTCTTTTCCTCAAATCACTGTCGAAGCGGATGGTATCTTATACAAGTCTGTAATTACTGTAGATTATAAAGACTGTGGATCCAAGTATAAAAAGAACTAGATCTAGGTGATCAGGAACTGACGTCCCCTGATGTAGCGTGCAACAGTTTCACCAGATGCCCCCATTATGGCCGGAATTTTGAAATGAGCATCGCTTTGCTTCATCGTCCCGAACCATTTCAGCGCATTCTATCCTGCAGACAGATAAATACGACGAGCACAATCAAATTCAGGACACAGACATTGAGGAGAGGAAATCCACCCAGATTCACACTTCAGTAGAACACAAGAACAGCATTCATATTTTCATTCAAACCAGACCCAGACATATGCAAAAAAAAAAAAAACATTAGAAAGAATAGATACATGCGAATAGCAAACTGTATTCAGAAATCATTGCACGTCAGAAGAATATTCCAAACAACATTATGCACATTTTTATCTATTCCAGACATGATATAAATAAAATGTCCACACATGAACAAACACAATGAGGAAGTGCAAGCTCAACAAAATCTGTCTTGAAACTATCATACTTGAGGAGAAAAGAGAAGCTTATCCATAAATTCAGTAAAACAGCATTTGACCACGGCTGCCACGTTTAGTGTCTTCAAACCAGATCTAGAGCTAGTGAACTTGAGGGCTGCTATTAATGGCCTAATGAAAGAATGAAAAGTTGCGAGCGAATTTTTTTTTCGTCAATGTATTTTTGGCCCTTTGATCCACTATCTGGGCAAATGAACTTACTGAATACTGATTAATACAAATGAGCAACGAATGAACATTCAGTGAACTAATTATAGTCTCAACTCAGCCTTATCATTACGTCAATCAAAAACAGCTAGTCTAGCCTTTTATGCACTTTCTAAAAGTACCTACAGATAAATATTTTTTTAACAATATAACATCAGTACGTCATGTACATTGGACTTGTAGGTAGAGGTTTTGTAGTCTTGGTACCATACTACTAAGTGAAGTTTTTTTGTTGTTTTTTTTTGGTCACTTCTCCATAGTTGTTTGTTCATTTTATGCTTTTAGTAACCGATATGTTTGTTATGTTTGTGGTATGCATTTAAATAAAACATGGCTGTGAAAAGAGCATCTAAAAAAAATCTGGTGTAAGAATCTGGTGAAAGGGCAAAACTTTAATAGTCAGACTCAAAATTTATCGGTAAATGATGCTGTCTTGATCCCGTATATTAAAACAAAATAAAATAAACATTATATCAGATTTCACCTACAGGATGGTCCTTGAGATTCAAAGGCTAGAATGTTATTATAACGGCATTTTCTATAACATGTAGCAGGTTTCCCAATACTATTGCCATTATGTCTGTAAACTATGATATGATCTTCATAGACATGCTTGTTTTGTCTCTTACTAAGTACTTCCCATCACCTTACACAATCCTACTGTTACACTGGCAGATGTCAGTTTACTGGGACAGTTCAGCGCGTGATTGGAAAAACACAGCTCGCGTGAACGCGCATTCTCACTGGTTAGCATTTTCTTAAAAGAGCTCCAAAAATAAGAAATATTATGGCCGACAAACCTTCTTTAATTTTCAACTGGACATGGCGTGATTTGTTTATTAGTAGACACGTCCAAACTCCAGTGCAAGCTGAATTGTCCCGGCTAACTGATCTCTGCTCTTCTGAGAAGGAAGGCCTCATTCGGCCTCAACCAAAAGACTGGAAGGTGGGCATTATCTACGGGCCTGAGAATGAAAGCAGCCATGCGTTTATTGTCACTCTGACACCGTCTGGTAAATTACAATGTCAGATACCAAAACAAAACATGCACAATGCCGGGACAGGAAATAATAACTTGTCATATCTGTTTGTTATTTTGGTGAGAGTAAAATCGATCTCTTATCCACAAAAAAAAAAACAACACTGGCTTGAGGACTTGGGGCCAAAACATTCCAGTCTGGGTCTGTCATGTTGTCTGTGAGAAAGTTGCGAAAGGCTGCACATTTTCATGTCATTGTTTAAGAAAAAGAAATTCGTCTCACTACCTCGGAAGAACGAACATCCATTTTTTAGAAGCATTACCGGGAAACAGGAGAAAAACTATATCAGTTGCCACAATGATAATAGAGTGTGATCGCCCAAGGTCAAAATGGCAACCAACCTCACACGAAATACCGGAAGCGGCAAATAATATAGTTCAAGGGAATCTACAAGGATGTACACTTAGATCTAGACTAGTTGCTGCCATATGTTCCTTTGATTACCGCTATCCTGTATTTACTCGTACATAAATTAAATACTTCCTTCTTCCCATCTCGATGATGCACCGGTTACAAGATGGGATGGCCAGGACCGTATCTAAAGTACAGTGGTGGGCAAGAAGAGGGAGGGGGTCACAGATCACAGGAGGTAATATTCAGGGAAGTTCAGCACTGCAAGGTAATAAGAGGTTACAGACTCCTAATTGGATGAAAATTGGGTTTGATCATATGTCTTAGGAAGACAGTTATAAAAATGCAGAATTGGCCCTAGGTTTGTGAACCTGCCTGCGAATTAGTAATCGTTCTCTCCTGATTTTGTAAATTAAACCTGAAGTTTGGGATATTTATTTCAGCTTCGGTGTGGCCGTCGGTGCGGGGTACTTGTCGTTAAGGAAACTAGTTAGCTTGTTTACACCTACATTTTAAACAGCATTTTTAATAAGCTCATTGAAAACTGCAAACTATTAAAGAAGACCTAGAGAGTGTGGAATTTCTTGTAAGTGACCGTAGAGAATAATATTTATTGGCTCAAAGAGGCAAATCGGATCAGACTTCTTTTTCTTTTCTAATAAAGACTTTGAATCGTGAATCTGTAACCGTCCTTCTCAAGGAATACAGTGAATTCCGCCTTAGAACTCGATCACTGATAAACAAACATACCGGGCACCTATAAACAGATTGTATCTTCTGCAATTTGCAATGGACGCAATAGATTTTTTTCTCTTTTGGTTGATATTGTTGATGTTAAATAAATCTTTCTCTTTGAGAGAACATTTTTATCAACGAGGGACAATCCAGCATGCGTTTTGTTGTTTTGTTGTTGTTGTTGTTTTGGTCTATTGAGCAAGGACTGGCTTAAAAAAAAAAACGGATTCCGGAAATGTGGCTGGGATTCCCAGAAATGTGAATTATATTGACCCCCCCCCCNAAAAAAAAAAAAATCCGGCTTCAATGGCAATAACGGGTTCTTAAGAGCATTTCTGAGATTCTCACGCCGCCATAACGGGGGGACCCATCCACCTCTTCCCCACCTAACCTTGTTCCACACTTTCACAAGACCCACGACTAATTTCCTTATGGCCCTGGGGCCAGTGTCAACCGGCATGAAGAATATCTGTCTTAGAGCTAGCCAAAATAAGACTTAAGTCGCTGTTTAACTTTATAAAGATTATAATATTATGATATGAACGATAAAGTAGTGTATTGTCATTAGGTGAACAAAGTTTTGACCTGGCATTTTTCTGGCCCGAGATATAATCGTTTGAAATGGCAAGTGGGTGTGGGGGGTGGGGGGGGAGGGGAAGGGTCACACTACCGACGGAAAAAAATGATCTGAGAAAACTGGGGCTGAAGAAAGAATTCATACTACATAGTTTAATATCCCTCACAAAAACTCTAATAATCCACAATTACTGACCATTTGTCCATAACATCAATGTATTTTGTTACAGACATGAGCTTATTCTCCCTCTCCTGCAACAAACAAAAAACTGATTCCAAATGGCTCTAGTCACCTTCACAGCTTTATATCTTAGTTCTTAGTCTAGCGACATAATCCTGATTTTGACTGGCTGCAAGGCACATGGAGTCACAAAAAAAAATCCAGGTCGTCATTATCAGATGCCTGTAAAGAACAGAGCAATCGATAAAGTACAAGTCTGTCATCCACAGTTTTTTGTGTTTGTTTTTTTTTTTTGTGGTGTTCCAATTTCAGGTCTAAATGTAGGCTGTGTAATTCATTTCTTTGGTTCCTTCTTTTCCTAGCATAAGAGTGCAGCGAAACCATTTAATTAGAAACATGTGTGTGTGTGTGTGTGTGTGTGTGTGTGTGTGTGTGTGTGTGTGTGTGTGTTTTCCCTTTGGACAGGGAAGAGGCTCATGATATTTATTCTGAATCACACTGCAATTCATTCCGCTTGATACCAATCCTCTTAATAGGATTTGTTGTTCGTCGGCAGCATATTGGCAAGAATCAGCACCAGAGCTCTTGGTTAGGTCCTCATTTCGGAGGTTGAACATGGCTGGGTTTGTTCAGAGTGCGAGGATGTCAGTTCCATACCCAAGTGACCCAAATAACTTTTCGACATCTTGCAATGTATACAATACTGCAAAGACATAACGAATCGGTTCACTGCACTGTTCGCTTAATTGACGTCACTGCCAAGAGTCAGATACTCATTGTTTACAAACCGATGGACTAAACAAAATGTCAATGAAATGCTTTCTAAGGCATTCACAACATGATCGCCATGGAAGTGGAGCCCAAGATGTTTCCATATTGAGTCTATTGGGCGACGCACCTCCACAAAGTGTACGAGTCTATGAAGTTTAGGATGGCATTGCGCCACACGTGTTTACAAGTGAGCACTCAGTTGTTGAAATGGTCAAAGAGTCGGACTGATGTCCAAACAAGAACTGATAGAGGAAAACAGAGCATGTTTAGTTGGTGCTTCAGCTACTCTCACTTCTATGACACTCAGTACTTTAGAGGGGAAGCCTCGACATTGTGGCTCCAAGAATAAGAATATTATCAGCTATACAGTGGTTTTAAAGAATGAGACTGTCAAGAGGATACAGGCAAATAACACATCTGAAATCTTGAAAGGTTCAGTGAGCTCATGTGAATATTGTATACAAGCTGTTTCCATTTGGTTTTCTTACCTCTTTGTCTTATAACGTTATTATTACAAGCATTCTTTAAAATCAATTTTACAACATTGTGGGTTATCAAGTTCATGCTTGGAGACACAGAAGAAATGTATTTGACCGTCTGGCAAGGTTGTTAGACAAACTGTGAAAGATGTGAATTCGGAACAGGCTGCCTGCCTATGATCACGATCTAGGTGTGGGTGCCCCAGAGTCTGCAAAGCGTCCGAACGTTTGAGTGCCCTAACACTTACTTGATGAGTGTTTTCTGAAAATATGTTATTCTGCTATCCTCGGGGGAAGAGTTTCCTATTTTCGGATAAAGCGTTTCACTACATTACTACATGTATATTTTGTCACCATTGCACTCTAAGAGAATTTCAACTATGAGCCAAACTGTGGAGATGAGACTTCAAGGTATCTTTATTCATACAAAAGATTTGTCTGAAAGTTGCTCTGAAATTCTGACTGAAAATATAGTAAACCACGAAATTCAGTGCACTATTGACCGCTTCACCTGCATACCCGAGCGTGTTTATCACGATAACCACATTTCGGTATCGGCTAGGAGTAAAGAGGCTAAACTGTGGGATGTAGTAATTAGCCACAATTGTACTGGCTATAATCATACATCGAGGAATATTACAGATAAGGAATATAACATTTACAACCGTCACTGTTTTCACGAGATTCATATCTTTCCTAGAAACGATGTTTTTGGACACGTTGATGATGGCTCCGTTTCTTTTTCTATTAACCTCTTTGTTAAAGATGCGTCCAGACTGAGCAGCTGCTCTTTTCGATTGGCGGAACTTGTTAGATTTCTTAAGAGCTACCGTCATGTATATGGAGCATATTGTAGTCGTGATCCCGGCTGAAACTGGCACGATGCCAGTCATCAGAGTGTCTAGAGGAAGGTCGACCAGTTTGCCACGATCCAAGGACAGCCACAAAGACAACCTTGTCAAGTTGTACTTGTCGTCATATCGCATTTCCAAGCCACCTGTCAAGTACTCGGGAATCACACAGACTGCACAGAACACAGTAGTGGCCATGACAGCTTTCACCGAGCGAGATTTGGTAAAAATGGATTTCACGTGAAAAGGAAACACCACACAAAAACATCTTTCAAGACTCAGAAGCATTGTTGTCAAAGTCGACATAGCGTAAATTTTCTCTTTGGCGGGCGAGATAACATAGGTAAGAGATAGTGGATCAACGGCTGGGAGATCAGGACGGATATGGCTGACAAGATCCAACGAGGATGATATGATGACAGACGAGGAGAAGACGAGGTCTGAGACAGACAGATAGAGGAACAGCACTGTAATACTATTCCTGACGCCCTGTTTGCTGAAGACGATGGTGTTGATAGTGTTGGCAGCCACTCCGAAGAGGGAGACGCCCGTGCTGGTCCCGATAAGAAAAGTGTATATTACGATGTCTGTAGCTATAGCGCTAATCAGTGGTGGAAGATCCAAGTTGTTTTCATCAAAGGTCTCATTTAAACTGGCCATGACAGAGATCTACCAAAAAGAGAGGAGGGCCTGTGAGTTCGATGGAGCTTCCGAAATGGCAGAGATGGGGCAATGTTCAGTGGTTCGAGATTAGGTATCACTCGCCATCTGGTGATATTTATAGTCCATAAATAGAGTCCTCGACAGACAACATCGTAAGGTGAGATAATTATAGATGAATGGAACATTCATAATGATAAATAAGATTAGTGTGGAATGCACTGAAAAATTATTTTCACACACTTATTACGAAAATCCAGAATCTGATTATTCCAGACAGTCTGGAGACCAACCGCAAAGTTTAAATCTGTAAGTTTAAATTAAGCATTCCATCATACGAAACAATTCACAAAAGTAAACATCAATGCAGAAGATTATATTCAGTTGACGACACCATGCACTGACCTAACCGGCCAGTGGCTTTTAGATATGACCGAAGACTAATGTAGATTCAGCACGTACCATTTGTAAGTTACCTCTGTTGACTCCAGAATCAAAGAGATGCGGTGGTTTGAACTTCGTTTCAAGGGGGAGCACTACTGAGCTGGAAATCCAGTGAAAAAACAACCAGCTTTATAATGTGTAAGAATGAAACGGGTAAAAGATATCTGAGGTTAGTTGTACCTCCATGATAAGGAAGAGTAGCCTATGTGCGTTAAAAGAGTGGAGTAGACATAGTATACTTTGTCTTACTGTAATTGTCTACAATATTGATCACAAAAGCTTTGCATGGCGAGATCACGATTCTGTGTCAGGCATCTCTCTTTTACGCGACAATCAAATTACCGTTTGTGTACTTTGGAATCCCCTCACGTTGACAAAAACTTACCGACGAATCCAACTGCAAAGGGTAACCTATTAATTATCCTTCACTTATGTAACCTCACTGAGCGAAACACATCAAAGGGCATGCGAAACATGGTGCACCGACTCGGTGATGAAGAATCAATTAGTGTCAGGGACACACTTATAGCATGCAATGTCCATCAGCCAAAGACAAAAGTACATTGAGATGGAATTAAAAGGGCAAACGCCCAAAATATTGTAGTACGCTAATCAGCGAGTGGGAGAAGGTTTAATCTAAAGAATCACGACAAGTGTTAGATCATGTTTAGAGTGCATTTTTTTCAGCTAATCTGCTTTGTTCCTTTGGGTGTGACTTTGTTGTTGTTGCTGTTGTTGATGCTGTTGCTTTTGTTGTTGTTGTTGTTCTACTTCTTCTTCTTCTTCTTCTTCTTCTTAGTCTTCTTCTGCTTCGTCTTCTTCTTCTTCTTCTTCTTCCTCTTCTTCTTTTTTCTTCTTCTTCTTCTTTTTTTTTCTCTTTGTGTGGATGTAGAGATTTATAGTAGCTTGTATATTCACGCAAATAGTCTCATTTTATGAAATATTCATATAGTCTAGTAGTGACATGAAGACTAAAGTTCAGTTGCTGCCCGTGATCTGGCCAGAGATGTTTGTAAAGAATGGAAAATACATCATTAATGTCGTAAACAGACCAACAGATTCTCTATGGATTCTTACTCGCAAATGTATTCAGCTCACGATCCTTTTCCTGTCGCCTATAGAGTTACAAATTCAATTCCGTCCTTATTTTGGCCGTTTTATTTAGTTTACTGTGAAAAATGTTATGTTACTGAGCAGATGATGGCGTCTATACAAGCATGCAATATTAGTTAACACAGGCAATGCTACACTGAACTGTAAGCCCAGAGAAAACTAGAAGAGATCTCAGCCCATCAGTTGAACTGTGCCGTAAAAGCCAGTGGAGACATAATGATGTGGCACAGGAAGTTATTTGCCATCACGTAAGGATTTTATATGCTCTGTGGATAATGAAAATAACTTTCCACAGTTTGCAGTCTTCTGAGACGAAATTAGATGCCATGGATCTAACAGCGATTAAATAGAGAGTAAATTATGTATTTCAAAACTTCATCGTAAAATGGCTCTTTGGATTGAACATGTAGCTAAACAAAAGCCACCTCTTGCCACTTTGGAAATGTCCTCAGAATTTCTATTTTAAGCATAAAGCCTAATGCATACCTCTTTGCTTTAGTAATAACTACTGGAAATTTCCAATACTTGAACTGATTGAAGTAGTTACAGGCAGGCAGGTTGAGAAATCTGTATAATGGAGGACGCAACTTGCAAGGGTTAATGAGAGTTTCATGTCATAACAATACGTGATTATATAACGCTCTTATCGATTTAGTATTTGTACTGCTGGCTGCCCGAATATCTTAAATGGCAGTTCAAGCGTAAATCAGTCATCAAATAGTTCAAAGGCTACGCGCTCATCATAGTGCAAGACAAACGTATATGTCAAACAGAATCGATCGGAGACGCGGAATGAGATTTGATTAGACTACGTGACTGTTTTGTTATGACTGTTCACAAAATCACATCCACCTCATTCAGTGTGTGTTCCTAGGCAGTCAAATACGGTCACGCTTAATTAGCTTTGATGCTACGAGTATAAGATAAACAAAATAACGGTGAGCGGTGATGAGTTGAATGACATTAGATAGTTGGACTGTTCCTTTAATTATCAATACATCACAGCCTGTTTTCCTTCCTGTCTGATGTGAGGGATAAAATGAAACGAGTTTCCGTTGTAGACTAATCAAACTTTTTCTTCTCTTTCTTGAATAAAAATAGGAATGGGCATATTCGAACACAATACTCGTATTCACCGAGTCCCTGAGAGCAGAGATGAAGCAAGATTCGTATTCGATGGATCCATTGCTTGGTGTGCGAATCTGGCAAAATCTCGCTTACGATGTTCACATTCTCTTACATTTCGTTGGTTCTTTCCGAGATCTGAATTCGAGATTCCAATTCATGTTGACGAATCTGCTGGTACGCTAAAACCGGTATTCCAGAAGCTCCGAATTTCCAACGTTTGGTCCATCCATATTCAGACGTCGCAAAAACATTATGTTTAATTTGGCATTCTGTGACAATTCATGCGAGAAAGAGTTCTGATCACACACACACACACACACACACACACACAATCTAAGATTCATTATTAGTTATTGCCCGGATGTCGCGAAACGCCAATCATCAAGATACTCACACTCTTAAAACGCTGATAATAGCACAAACAACTCACAGTCAACAAACTTGGCTGCCACAGACAAGCCACAGAAAAAAAAAAATTATGTAGATCATATGAAAACATAGGAGATATGTGAGTGATGTCCCTTGATGGGATAAGTGCTTCTGCGGATTTTTTGTATTTTGTGGTTCTGATCCCAATATGACGCCGACATGTTAGTAACGCTGA
The DNA here is from genome assembly GCA_033807755.1 of Ellobium chinense. Taxonomy (NCBI): domain Eukaryota; kingdom Metazoa; phylum Mollusca; class Gastropoda; order Ellobiida; family Ellobiidae; genus Ellobium; species Ellobium chinense. The sequence continues at coordinate 897,624 of JAWQUT010000072.1, forward strand.
TTTAAGTTTACGTAAAAAAAAAAACGGTGTTGAAACTTCACGAAAGAATAATTCCTCGGTGTGATCAGACAGACAGGGACGAACACAGGAGCGTAGCGTAATGGTAGTCAAATAGATTGACTACCAGTTCAAAAAGGAAGGCCTCACAAGATGTTAAAAGGAAAAACACAGATAGAAGAAAATAATTGAAATAAGAAAGGTCTGCGTTCATCAGCCTTATGAATTCTCAGCTTAGAAGACTGAACAAACTAAAAAAAGCGCTGTGCATGTCTATTTCACATTTTTGACTATAAAAGGCAACGCCTAAAGCCGCGCCTCTTCTACCGTACTAGTCTAGTACCATATCAAAAGAAAGGCGACTGCACCCTGACTGAGCCCCAAATGCAGTTCAGCTTGGCTAGCCCAGTAGTAGTCACTTCGAAAATTTGACTACACATGGTAACTCGTGGGCAGCTCCTCTTCTACTGTATTATACGCAAACAATCATCACTCGAACCCAGACTGAGCCCCAAAGACATACCCGAGTAGTGTTAAAATTTCCATGCCTATAGGCAAAAATCAAAATGCCTACGGAAGACAAACGAGGTCAGACGACTGACTCTCTCCTTTCCCATTGGCCGAAGTTGAAGGAAGTCGCGTGTGTTAGCTAGCTAAAGCTTGCATCATCCCGGTGAAAGAGTTGCCAAACTTGGCTCTTTTGGAGCCAAATAGCAGATATTTCTCTTTTTTAAAAGCTGTTGGGTCTCAAACAACTGATTTGCTCCTTGGCTATTTTTTCGGCTCCAACAAATAGGTTAAAATTGACTAATTTTTCAAATAAAAAATACTATTTCCCTCAAAATAGTATCTCAAATGAGCAGGCTTCGGTCATAATTGCCCGATGAACACGGATACAAAAAAAAATAAATGATCCCATTTGACACTCAGTTCCTATGATGTCGCTCTGGTGTACGTAGAAAGATTTTAAGTATAATCCTGACTCCAGTTGGCCCATTCCGAACATGGTTTGGCTCATTTTTGGCGCGTTTGCATGTATGCGATTTGGCTCCGGCTCGCAAAAAAGTCTGATAACCTTGCTCGGTGCGTCTAACATAGGTCTAGACTAGATCTTAGTCTAGAGCTAAACCCTAGATACATGTAATTTGAGACCGTGTGTTTTGGCAAGATAAACTCAGTGGACCTCCTAACAAACGTGAATGTTGTTTTGAAAGCAGCCAATGTTGCCTGCAGGCTCTCTTTTAGAATCTCATGAAGAAAAATAAAATAGACTAGACAGGCTCAAGTATGACCCAGACACGAACATGAAATACGATTTTCCTAGCGATGGAAGTAAAGCTGATCATTAAAACTATTCCTTCAACGACACCGTCATAATATTTTTACCCACATAAAAGACGTGTGAGTTTATCTACAATGAGTAAACATAAAGTGAATACAGTTAATACAGTGCTGTTATGGTTGAGTTAGTCGTTGTTGTCTTTGTTGTGGTTGTTGTCACGATACTTTACTGATGTTATCATGCGCTCTTGGTATAGATGGTGCAGCAAATAATTATTAGTCGTATAATACCTCGTTTGTCTTCCGCACTTTTACCCAACAAAAACGTAGGATGACCGAACGGCAACAGTGTGATGATTTGCGTGGCCAATGTGCAGATTTGCCTACCTGGTTTCGACCCCCGCGCTACGCCCCTGGACGAACAGTAAGACAATAATAGATAATGTACAGTGGAGATCTCACAATAGTATAGATGGGGCCTGGCTCGGAGCATTTCTGGGGAGGTAGAGGACCGGAAGAAGAGGAATCTGGAAAGAAAAGAAGTGGTTGAAAAGAGAGAAGTGGATCTAAGGAATGGGTAGGGGATGGACGAATCTTCATTTTCAAAAATTTTAGACGTTGGTATGGAAGATTTCTCCACAGTCTTTTAAGTCCGCGGACCGTGGAAAAGTTTTCTTGTGGATTCCCTCATTAATTTTGTAATATGAATCTTACAATAATTGCTTAGAAAGATAATTGATTTCTCTCTGTTTGTCTCTTTCTTTCTCTCTCTGCTGCTCTGTCTCTGTCTCTGTCTCTGTCTCTGCTTCTTTCTCGATCTGTCTTTCACTGTATCTCTCTGTGTGTCTCTCTCTCTATCTCTGTCTCTCCCTCTGACTCTCTTTCTGTCTCTGTCTCTCTCTGTCTCTCTCACTCTTTCTCTCTCTCTCTCTCTCTCTCTCTCTCTCTCTCTCTCTCTCTCTCNCTCTCTCTCTCTCTCTCTCTCTCTCTCTCTCTCTCTCTCTCATTCGCCAACGTCTATTTCAAAAATTTAAATAACACCAGCAATGTTGTCAAAATTGTTAAACGAAAGGAATATAGAAGACAGTGTGTCACAAGAAAGATTTAACTCTCAATATTAACTCCCTCGTCTGCCACCNCTCGCCCCAATGCCCTAACAGCCCTCGATCCACTCGCTCACCCTCAACACAACAACTGTGACATGTAAAGTGCATGCAATAAATATAGACTATCTCCTCATTCCCTCCAACATGCAACACTTCATTCGTCACACACACACATACCCTAGACGATGCGTCATGAGGCTGAAACTCGACTCTCCTATCGACATTGTTGTAGACTCAGAAAGTGCCAAAATCCATCTGAGAGCTAATCTTTACAGCCATATAGCCAACGTTTTCTCATGTTCTCGGCTTAGGGCCAGATTTCTCTTCCATTAACATCGTCTGGAGTGAGATGGCAGATGTAAATTCTTTCCTACTGCTACTAATCCTGTGCGTGATAACGAAATATCCTGCGTCTGAACGCTCTATTCTGTTGAATTGCATGTACATTGACGAAATATTGTTGGATATATATGCATGATAAACATGATTAATCTAAAAAGGAAGGCCAGCTCACATATTCATGCACTTTATCGTAACACTAAGATGGCGCATTTGTAACGAGTGATTTGTTCTATCGTTCGCACTACAGCAGCCATGAACTCACTGGTGAAACTGAAGTGTTACAGAGTGAAGTGTGACAATGTCTACTGACTTTCCCATTGTGTGTTTTCTTAAGGATTATGGTGCAGTGTTGGGGAAGAAATAATAGGGTGGAAGAAAAAATATGGTGAGCACAGTTCCCAGATTTTATTATTATGTTATGTAGGAATTCACTTTGATTCTGATTGCTGGTTTAGTCAAAGCTATGACGTCACGACCTCAGATTTCATGTATTCCAAAAATCCTTATATTCATGAACTTTAAATTGATTTACAAAAGTACATTAAGAAAAGACCTACCAATAAGTAAACTTTTGAATTTTGATTTACAATTTTCACTAAATTTTTCTTGATAACTCGAACACATTACGGAATTATGGCCTGGGTTTCCGGAACTACTACGGTAACAAGGTCAATAGTCGATCGCCGAGGAAGATTCAGGATTCAGGATTTGGTCTATTGGTATCGTTTTCCTGGCCAGTTCAGAAGAACAATACACTTTTATAAATCATATAAAGTCTGTATAAACAGGTACCATGACATTACATACTCTTATGCACTCAACCCTCAACTGCTCTGATCCATTTTCACTTGAGTCCAATCATTACTTTACTGCAGAAAACCCTTTTCACATACGTAAACATAATGCACACACACACACACACACACACACACACACACACACACACACACACACACACATTGAAAGAATCGTGTCGTTCTGTCCCGAAAACGTTTTAACGGCATTTCCTCTGAGCCTCCTGACTTCTGAACGGCTCCGAACATGACATGGTCTAGAAATAACCTTATCTTAATTATCGGGTGTCATTTAATCGATCCTTCATCCTTTTTTTATTTCTCTCTTCGAATTCTGTTATCATTCCTTGATAAGTTTTTTGTTTCTTTTGAAAGGGTTTCTGATTATGGTCCTCAAGCCCGGAGAGTTATTCACGAATAGCCACAATGTCTGGCGTGAGGGCAATTCCCATCTTCTCCTTATAGTAAAGTCCATATAGCGCAAATTAGAGAAATGATCACATGTCTGCTTTCTGAATACACAGAGAGAAGATCAGGATCAGGATTTTACACTCGTTATTCAAATTTAAACGAACTTTTCTGTTCCTGAAGGAGAAGAAGCGAAGTGCCATTACTATAAAGTTTTGTGGGTTTTGTTGTTGTTGTTGTTGTTGTTGTTTTTTTTCGCTGTCTTCTAAAATCCAATATCCCCCCCCCTCCCCCCGCGCCTCCAACCACTCAGCGCCATGATAATGTCATGTAATAAATCACTTTGTTCTCCAAAGTTTAAGCCTGAAAATCTTAAGCTAAAAGCTGTTTGCGAAGACATTCTCCTGTTTGAGGTGTAACACTCTGACTTGGCTTTATCTCACTACTACATAATATTATATTATCTGCCAACATCAAAGTTTCAGTCAAAATGAAGTGAAACGGACAAAGACTAGCTCGCCATCATACATGTTAGAAGATATCTCATCTCTGACTGTGAATAGGACATACGAAAAGCAGCAAACCGATAACCCTATTAAAGCCTAGTAGCTGTGGGTTTATTTGTGCAATATCAGCATTTCAGGAAACAGTAAGAAGCTTAATACTTTATTTAGCAGACCACCTACCATCACCTGCTCCAGAATTTTACAGTATCACTGGCTATCGCCCGTGGTACACCGAAAATACATACTCTTTGTGTGTGTGTGTGTGTGTGTGTGTGTGAAATGTCTAAGCTGATTTTCTCAGAGTTATGCCCCGTGACATGGTAGATGAGTTTGCAAAAGTCGTTGGGACTTATTGTTGTTTTTTTTACTTCTCTTTTTGGCCTTACAAAATGAACTGTTAAACTACAAATTCTACTATATTTTCCGCTCCCATGGAGGTTGAAATTCTTTTATTGTCCTACTTTTTAATTAAGAGAAAAATAGGGGGGGGGGGCGCGGAGGAAGGGGTCAACGCCCAAAATTATTCACAAATCCCTTTCAAACACGGGCACCTGTACTTCTGACAAGATCCCCATTCTTGTTGTTTTTTTTATTTAAGACAGGTTTTGACAGCATTTTAATACATTGGCCTAACAAACTTTATTTATATATTTATAAGGCTCAAATTGTATCTGTAACATTTACATTGGATAAACAGATCAAACATTTTATTTTCACCCGAACATTGACTGGAAGGAGCCAAAGAGGGGAAATTTGATATATTAGCGGATTAACAGGATCGTACACAAACAATGATCTGACCTTTTACTAGGTGCAAGAAACCTGAAGTAAAGCAATAAGTCTATTAGAGGATAATTACATGTAAAAAGTTAAATTTCGTGTTTTTTTTACACTCCAAAGATATAATACATGTGTGTGTGCGTGCGTGTGCGCGTGTGTGCGTGTGTGTGTGCGTGCGTGCGTGGGTGCGTGCATGCGTGTGTGTGTGTGTGTGTGCGTGTGAGAGAGAGAGAGAGAGAGAGAGAGAGAGAGAGAGAGAGAGAGAGAGAGAGAGAGAGAAGNCTTACAGGTCGTGACTTCGATACCCGCTTTTATCATGTTGTAAGTGCCTTGGCGAACACATCATTCACGTTTTCCATAATTCACCTCTCTATGAAGTGGATATTATCTGGATACAGCATTGAAAAAACAGCGTGAGTTGACATCGAGCCTATATAGATATTAGACTTATGGACCTCGTTACTGTTTACCTCGTGTGAAGTGAATGAATTATTCATAAGCCACAGACTAGCCAGAAGAATGCCATATTTTGTAAGCAGCTAACTGGAAAAAAATGAAATTTCATGTATTGAAATTTTACCTTATATTGTTTGGATGGGAATAAGATATTTATCACAGTGATTATCTCTACACTGACGTTCACTAGTGCTGAGTTGCGTGACAAATAGTCTTTGGCAGCTTGTTCATTTTAAGCGATGTGTGGAAATGCTTGTTTATTATTTGCTTACGCCCGCTGGACTTAAAAATGCGCCGTATTTGTCTAGCATCCAGGTTTCTTTACATTTCAAGGCCTGCCATGTCTCTAAGCCCTTGCAAGTTTTGTGTACAATCACCGTGGACGTGTTTATTTGCCAGTTTGTGCATAGATCTGTTTATGTCGCTCTGACCTCCAGTGGCGTCTATTATCCTTTCGTTCAATGGCGGCAAGAGGATGGGGGAAGATGGGGACGTTTCTCGCTGATTATTTAAGGCGTAACGTGCCAGACTCACTGTGGCACTGAGATTGCTGGCTTCGGCTGCTAAGAGAGTGCAAAAGATGTCATATTTCCTGTTATTCAATAGCTTCCCAATGCAATATGGGCCGATCGAAACTTCGCTCTGCCTTAGTTGTAATATTTTTTACTACTTTTTTTTCTTTTTTTCCTGCACTTTCAGGGCTTCCCTGCTGCGCTGGCTGTCAGTTAAGTGTTCATCTAATAGGATACGTACAGAGATTGAGAAAATATTGTTCCTTCTGTAGGATATGCTTGTCTTTTTCATGAAAAAAAGACTAGTTACAGCAGTGGACTCAAGATCAAAAGGTTTTGAGTTCGATTCTTGAATACAGTCATGTTGTGAGCGCCTTACTTGGAAAAGCATTTCATTCATATTTTCGGCAGTCCATCTCTGTTAAATGGGTACCTGGCTATACGCAGTAGAATAAATTGTCAAAAAGATGATGACCAGCTCCTGCAAAAAAAGCAGCGGCACTGTATGCTCCCCAGGGAGTTCAGGAAGTCCCGGAGTAATCAGGCCTTTTGGGGTAATAATGGTGTAAAGTAGCATGAACAGGCATTAGCCTGGACTCAACTTATAAACCGCAATATCATCTTCATCATCATCATCATCATCATCATCATCATCATTTGGTCTCGTCTGCCTATGTGTTGTGCCGTGATGTGTGTTCGTGTGATCTTTCCTTACTCATTATTTTATTTTTATGTTCCCTGAGGAAGGACACTGGTCCGAAAACTTGGAACTTTTATTACATTTTTTTTTCATGCCACAGTTTTGAGAGTGCTTTATATTTTTTGAAAGTCATCATCATCATCATCATCATCATCATTATTATTATTATTATTATTAATTATTATTATTATTATTAATTATTATTATTAATTATTATTATTATTATTAATTATTATTATTAATTATTATTAAAGAGAAGTAGATGTATACCATCTTACCACAGTCAAAATATTGGTTGTTCGGAGGAAGAGGGGAAAGAGACAGTCACGTGGTGCATCAGCTCATCTGGCTCCAGTGTCGACACGACACCGCAGACACTTCCTTATCGGAGAGACCAGACATAGAATATTGGACACAGGAGCGTGAAACAGGATCAGAGAGGGAAGATGTTCTTCGTCATAAAAAAGATTTTAAAACCTGTTTATTCCTTTTCCTTCCTGGGCAACATGTGAGGCTGTAACAAGAACATTTTAGCTGGGTCAAACATAAGGGCAATTTATGCTGTTCATAATACTGAGCCTAGGAGGGACCAGTCTCCTGATGTTTGCAGTTCCATTTGTTCATATATCGGGAAGCCGAAAGTTAATTTTACAGTTTCATGATTTTAAGAATTCAAAATTTATGAAGCTGAAAGGTGGCACATATTTGCATGTGCGTACTGTTTTTAATTTTGCAAGTTTCAATGTATGTAGGTGATCTGATTATATCAGAGCTGAAAAAATTAATTTACATCTCTAACACTGGCATGCCGAGAGAGCGCGTCATATAATGAAATTGCTGTGACAAGAAAACACGTTAGGTCTTCTTTGACGTCGTTGTGAGTATGAAGGGGCCGTCTCTCGGACATCGGTTACCGCTCTTTTGCTGTATCACCCATAACTTACTCAAAATGACGTCAGTTCACACTCAAAGATCTAACAAATGTAGCCCTAGATCAACAAGTTATGTGCTTAAATTTGATAATTTTTTTTTCCTCATGACTAATCCTCATAATATCCTCATATTGCACATCCTAGAGCTTGTTCGGACTAACTCCTCTAGAACTGAGTTTGACTAACTCGCTCATACAGTCATTCAGTATCTCAGGCTGCAAACACACGGAAAACACGACGACTTTTAAATTGAAAACAAATATTTTATTGAGAAAAAAATGTGAACATTGAAAATAGAACTTTCACTTTGATCCCGAAGGAAACTGACGTTTTACAAGGCCATACATTGTAGTTAAACATCTTATTCATAAAACACATACCCACAGAACAGGATATATAATACATATAATTGCACAATATTTCTAATGAAATCCATACCAAAGTCATTGTTAAGGTTCTCAGCATAACTGCATTAGGTCATAATCAGTTTTCATAAACATTCTTTTTATGTTCAAAAACTCTCATATCTAATTTATGCAATAAAAGTACGAGGATATAATATACTAGTACCAATGTGCGAAGGTATGCATAATAATAAAAATAATTCATGATGAAACATTTTACATAGATCTATTCTAGGTCGGTTGATATTTCTAAATCGGGTGATTTTTTTTCTGAAATGCCCAATTTATTGGAAATCAGCCAAAGCATATCATTGTGACAACAGAGCGGTTTTTATTTAAAGTTTGGATCATCTTATGGCCTGGTATGGCTAGAGATAGACATGCAAATAAAAACTCATGGTATTACAAACTATAATCAAATGTAAAGTTCTTGTCTAGTCTATAACATGCAGTATGATCCTAATGCCAGGAAATGCCTTATGTATGTGCATGCTTATCTCTGTCATAACTGTCCGTAAAAGATCCGAGCTGTAAAACAAAAGCTCCCTAATGTTATGCTTTGTTGAATTTTTTTATTAACATAGTAGCGACCATAACAGTCTAGCAAGCGAAAGTTGCGGACTTCTGGCCCAAGTCCAGACCAGAAACGTTGAGGCTGTGCTGTACCTGTGCGACGCAAGTGTCCCGCCTTCATTTGCCATTAACCATCCACATAATAGCGTCAGCGAAAATAGAGCGGCTAGCGCTTAGGATGCGGATGGTTAATGGGAATTAAGAGGATACAATCATGTCTCGCAGCTACAGTCTAACTTTGCTTTCTTTTGGTATGGACTTCGCCAACGACTTTCTCTTGCCACAGAAATAACACAATTTATCAGAAAAATCCGTGATCGGATTATTCCGAATTTATACTCAGGGTGATTTTTGAGAATATACTTGTGGTCGTAGGAGTACCGAAGCAGGCAAATACTGTGCAGTTTTGTCCAAATTCAGACCACAGAATACAACAGGATAAAAATAAAAGCATTAATCCGTGAAAGGTGCGTCACTGATAGACTTTTTATGCCTCCATGTGAACCACATTGTTTTCCTTCAGCGTGTTTGTAACAGCCATCTTTGTTGACTGTATATAGCTGGATGCTAATCGCTGCGTTTTGAAAATAGAAGTTTCCTGCCATGATGGCGTTTGCGACATCTGAGAAACAGCCATCAGTGCTTCTGTACGTATTATATTCTGTGGTCCTGACCAAATGTGACTGAGCTGTCGAATAGGAAGGTTTCTTTTTGTATTCCTATTAGCCATGTACATCAGAAGCGCTAGCTGCAATAGAGAGACTAGTGCTTCTGGTGTGGATGATTAATGGAAATAAAGTGATACCGTCGTGTGGTGCATCTTCAGAGTAACAGATCGTTTTCGATCTACCTCAACCTTACACTAGGATACAGGTTGTGTATATATCGAGAACTTTTATTTTAAGTTCGGATCTCTTACTGACTATCATGACAGAGACTGGCATACCCATATGGTACTCCCTCTTGTTTTCATCATACTGCACAATACGAACTACACTTGAAAATTCCATCTGATTGTAATCCATAATATGTAGTATGATCAAAACATCAGGAAATGTATGTGCATGCCTACATCTGCATAACAGTCCGTAACAGATCCGACGTTGAAATTAGATGCAATTCTGTCAATTCCTTCATTTAGACAATACATAATTATATCACTGACATTTCATTCTGAGCAATTCCAAGAATCATTACACCTGTTTGAAACCATATGTAATAACAAATGTAATAGTATGTCATGGCACCGCCAGCTCTTTAAGACCGAGAGTCGCATTCTAAGTACATTCTGGTCAAATATAGAGTAAAATAACAGTTCACGGTTACAACGGTTTTTGTGTCTATGGAAATCACTCAAATCTAATGAGAGAGTAAAGGGAAGGCAAGGTAAATTTAAGTGATTCCCATGAACATCAAAATAGTTATGATCGTGAAATACAGACCTACTATGAAAAAACGACAAAATGGGAGAATAAACAAGACCAAGACAAAAACAAAGTTTATAAACGTCAACCCGTTAATCAGTCGTCAGAACATGAAAGTAATCAGCTATATATCTGAAAACGATATAGTATTTTTCTGATTCTGAAAAGTGTTGAAATAAATAGTTTATTATTATGCGAGTATATTACATTGCTTCAAACGGAAATATTCTATTTTTTACAGAACCCTTCAGAACCAAAGGACGTCAATTTAATCAACTGCAAAAAGGAAAAAAAAGAAAAAAAACACAAACGCCATCTCAGTTTCCAAGTGTTGGATGTCCATGGTGTAATCACGAGATCTCCCATGGTGTGTTTAGTGTAGGGAGCGAGGGTTAGCGAAGCGAAAGAATTCCTGCATATTGTAAAAGGATTCTCCCAAGGGTGATCTCACCTCTCTAATTCTGTCCCTAGCAAATACAACTTAGGAGAATCCATGGATTATAGGAAATGGAGATAAGGATACGACACTTGGAAACTTGAGTGAGGCGATAAAATATTTTAAAGCTCAGTCTCCCGAAACTTTCTATGGAGTGCAACATTCAAAAACTAAGCGGAAGTCCATATCAAAATCAATGAAGCTACGATATGGCTGCGCGATGGGAAGATGCCCTCTTATCCATTCACCATCCACACAAGAAGTGCCAACAGTAATCGAGAAGCTAGCACTTTTGGTGTGGACTGTTGATGGGAATAAACAGGTTATCTTCGCGTCCCCAGCTACAATGCTGCTCTGTCTTACACTTGATCTGGACTAAAATTATATAGATGTAAACAGAACTGGTCACCCATTGCTTTAAACACAAATTGAGTTGGCATCTGGTCTGAATGAATACGAAAAGACAAGTCAAACTTTTCGCCGGTGATGCAAGACTTTCTGGTCGTCAGCGACAAGACACAGTAAACGAAGAGAAAAATTCAGAAGTTGCTCCGCCCTTTTTGTTTTTTTTCCAAAACTTTGTCCCTGAGGACCGCATCTTTGCCGAAATATTCTACCTGTTCTACATGTGAAAACATTTCCACTGCCTCTTCTATATTAAAGCTAATATTACTGTGGTGGGTAGAATGAAGGGAGATAAAAATAACATAATTAATGCAGAGATATGTGGCACTACAGAGAATTATTTTACAAGTAATACGTACAAAGTGTTGGAAACTAGTGGATTATGTGTACAAAAAGTCATACTAAAGTATATATTACAGCCCAGTAGCTGACCACAAAAATAGCGCGACAAGCCTTACAGGTTATCTCACACTCACTATCGTATTGATTTCATGGTGACGTGTGACAGGGCAGTAACTTCATGTCCATGAAAATCACGCAAATCTTCAAATGTGGAAATGATGTTTAGGTTTAGATGAATTTGGGTGACTTCCAGTGACAACTTTATGACCAGTGCTTTAATGAATATAGTATAAGAGCGCGGGGATATTTGTTCGGTTGGGGGGAAGGAGTTGGCGGGAAGTAAACTGCACAATCGATACATTTGATTCCAAAGAACTAAATTCCCTTTATATACATACATCATAATTATTCTCAGAAGGTCTAAAATATTCCGGATCTCATAAAGCAGCAGTTCCTACTTCATAGAACTTTTGAGAATAATTACTGCTTGTATATGTAATAGGCATTTAGTTCTTAAATTATAAATTAGATGGTTACATGTTTCAGGGCATAGAACATCATTTGAGAAAAGGAAATGGAAAACTTATGGTGTACATTGTACTGCCGTCCGGCCTGTTTCTGTAAAATTCACAAATATTCGAAATACACTCAACCGACTTTCAAGAGAGCTATAAACTAGTTTATACAATTTTGGTATAGTTTATTCACAAATATGCCTAGGACTACTATATTCAACAATCATTCTGGAACTTGCCAAAGTGTTGCAGGACAGAACCGTATTTCCAGCACAGGTTTTTGTAATAAGTCTAATGAATGTAAATGCGTTTGTAAGACCTTCTATATTAAGGTTAAACTTGTGGCGAATTACATAATGAAATATAGTGGGGTAGTTGAGAGATAATCCAAGAAATTAACAAAATGGTGAGCATAGTAGAACATTTTCTCCTTACAATTTAGTTTAGCAGAGCACTATCTGTTTTCAGTATTGTTAAATACTGTAAAGGCAAAGAGCTGGGCATATGTCGATGTGAATTTAAATGAAATTCTCGAACACTAACAGCGTCACTCCCTCATGAAGTGCCACGGGACAGCTCGCAGGCGATAGGCTTCTAGACATGTCAAACCAACAGTGCAAATTGCAAACTGGATTGATGCATACATTGACAACTAATATTACCAACAAGAAAACGTTTAAAAACCATTTCAAATGTGAAATATACCACGACGTATTGTTTACGGTTGTTTTTTTGTTGTTGTTATTGTTGAAATAGCTGTTTGTTGCCCTGCGTGCCGTGCGTCATCTCGTTGTGTGACGATTGAAACAGATGTGATGACTGTGAAAATTACGCCACAAGTGTGTGGTACAGGATGTGAGTATACATAATTTATAGAGTACTCACTCGTAGACAGTTTTCATAGCCACCACCAAGGTTAGAACCGTAAAACATCACAGCAACATAATGGCCAGCAGAAACACATGGCAGACACTTCAAACACTGGTAAGAAACGGTAGGTCACATTCTGCTTGATGTACGAGTGAAATTTACATGCTACAATGTATAATGAACCAACCCATGCACTGAGAAAATATGCAGTTTCATCTAATTCATTGGCTACTTCATGAATTGGAGTACCTGTAAGCTGCAAAATGTGATTTGATTTTAAAATTATGCTAAGTGTGAGTAAATCTTACTCCACCAAATAGAGTATTCTGATGCTGTGAGAAGACTGACTTTATAAAACGCCTGAATGAAGGCAAACAATGGTGATGGCAGAAAAGAAAGTGAAAATGCCTAAAACTTTTAAAACTTTTTGTGGTTTTTATAACACTGACATTTGTGCATCAAAACTTTTGATCAAAAAAATTGCCATACTCTCACACCCACAAACTGCAGGAAAATACTAGTCTTCAAGAAAGCCGTCAACACGTTGGACTGATGTGTGCAGTTCTTTTAGCGACGTTCTTAAACACTTGTTTCAAAAGCTGTACTGGTCAGCGCATGACGAAAACCACCTCTAAAATGGACATGCCACAAGGTTGAGAGGATCTTACGCCGAAGATATTTCATGCAACTATTACAATGTGATACATGTGATTTTTCTGAGACGGAACCAAACAGCTCTTTTCAAACTGTTTACAATTCTCGTATTCAGGGAAGCCATCTTGCATAAAATTAACTTTCTGAAAATAGTTCAGTAACTCTTCATACAGTGCAGCTACAGACGCAGAACAACTGCCGTTCGTTCTGATACAAATATTCAAAAGAATGTCTTAAATGAAGATCATTTATTTAACAATCTAACAATATACAACTCAATGTTAACAAGACATTTAACACTATTTTAACATCGATTTGATATTTCAGATTAGGAGGAACCATGTCACATTCAGTATAGGTTATTGGGAGTTATCACTGCGCTCTCCCTTGACATGCAAGCTCACATTTTGAAATCCTCCAAGTCTTTTGATATCACAAAATCTTCAAAATATTTTGGTATCATCCTCAATTGCATAACCGTCAACTGAGTACTGTAGTGCTATGTGGGGACCTAGTGTAGGATGTGTCAGCATAGAATGGTGCATGTCTCCAGCGTGATATGGTGCGTGCATCAGCCTGGAATGGTGCGTGTGTCCGCGTGGGTAAGAGTGTCCGTATGAAATGTATGGGGTCAGCGTGGAATGTTGTGTATTAATGAGGAACAGGATTTTTCCCTTGGTCCATTATCCCATAATTCTTATTCAGTCTTATAATTAGTGCAAATGTTTTGGAGGTTTTTGTTCAAGAATTAGGACGTTTACACATTGTGAAGCCTACATCCCATTTATGTCAGGAACCTGTCATTCATTACCAAGAATAACCACCATAAAAGGAACACTATAGTGTTAGCATGAATATCTCAGTTATCTCCGCCACTTGCCCCTTCCAGAATAATTATACTGATATAAAGACAATTCAAGTGCGTTTACTCAGTGAAGCATCACAAATACAGAGTTGCCGGCCGGCGTGCAAATAGTTGTTAGTATCTGTGCACATGCATGCGTGAGCTCATTTTGTGCTGGAAGAAAAGTAAAAGTAATCATGCAAAAAACAAAGAAATCGGATGCAGAGATTAAGTTGGCTTCTGCTTCTTAAGTTGGCTGAAATTCTCTTCTAAGTTTTACGTGGGCTGCAGCATAGTTATTTTTTCTTCCCAACAATTTCAGTAAGAGTTATGTCGTTTAAGATAAAAATTACATGGGAAAAAGATCTGCATCCAACATCTGATATGTTAGTATGGTGTTGTATTTGTGATGCTGTCCAAGACTAACGCACTTCACGTTTGACCGGATTTCAGAGAATAAATGAGTTTGTTTGCAACAATAGGACTCATAGAATACAATGCATTTCTACCTCTGAACCTGTCGTTACTATAAAAAGGGAACCTGGTGAAATTGAAATTTGCCTATGGAATATTGCTGCATGGCTCTAATCAGACATTCTTGAAAAATGTGGCAGCCATTATTGAAAATACCCTCTGTAGAACCCAATAAAACAATCACATATGTATGAAATGGTGAGTCCTTGGGTAGAATGGCGTGTCCTACAGGACTGATGGAGTGGTGTGTTCAAAGATGAGTGGTGTAACCAGAAGTCAGTGGGTGTGGTGTATCCGCGGGTGGAGCGGTGTATCCGCGGGCGGGGCGGTGTATCCACGGGTGGAATGATGTGTCAGGGTGAAAACATGTGAAACTGCTGAAAGATTGTCATTGTTGAATGGTGTGTCAGGGCTAAATGTGTCATGGTTGATTGCTGTGTTAATGGAATAGTGTGTCATCTCAGGACGGAATGATGTGTTATCTTAGGAAGAATGGTCTGTCAGTGTTAATGGTGTGTCTTCGAGAATGGAATGGCGTGTCATTGTTGAATAGGGTGTCGGTCGAATGATATGTCAAGGTAGAATGGTGTGAACTATGAAGCTGTAGATTGTTAGCATGGGAATATAAGTAGTATGTAAGTAACGTTTCTGTCACCAGCAAACTGAGGGCGTGTCAAGGGGAGGCAGCAGATCGACTACCAATAAAAAATCTCGACTGCTTTGATTACATTACAACAAACTTGCCGCTTGGAGTAAACAAAACCTCTGTGCATTCTCTTAAAAGTGAACATACAATAAACAGTAGAAACTCAGTCTCAAATTTCCGGGTAGGTCCAGAACTTCTAGTTGAAGAATTGTTCGAGTTTACGAGTAAATATTGAGAACAAGGGACTCGGGACCAATGGCTTTATACATACATCATTGCGTTAATTTGCGAAGCAGTAACTACGGGAAACATTACTAGGATTTTGGGGGGTTTATTGGTAAATACCGCAGTATATAAGTATAGGCAAGGTGCATCAGAAGTCTGTACAGAGTAGAAGAATTTCCAGGTCGTGAAATCCTTTATGCTCCAACCTATGGGGAAACAGCAAGACGTGGAGCAAGGAAGTTCATCAATTTCACCTTTACATTAGCAAGATATTAATCTCTTTAAAAAACATAAAAGATGTCACAGTTAGGCGTTAGGCGGTAATGTTCTATCTGAGATATTAAATTTCAGCCCCCACCACCACCCCCACCCCCTACCTCTACCCCCATTCCAAACACCACCACCACCACCACCACCACCCCCCAAAAAAAAGTCAAACGTTGTTTTTTTTCAGAGAAGGGGCGGGGGAGACGCCGTGGCACAGAGAAGCTCTACCCCATTTCTACCAGCGTCCGATTAAGGCAACATTAATGGCATATAGTCGAATCCGCTTAATGGCGATCTTGATAATCGCAGCTTCTGTTGCTGTTTAATTAACTGCAACATTTCTACATAAAGTGCTTGATTTCTGTAAATTAGCATTCCTGGAAATCACAACTATTTTAAATCTTAATTATTTCGATGCGCCTAAGGGAGTTCCGGATAAACGACTGTACAATATCTTCACTGCTTTTCAACCCATCTGGTATGTCTTGCCTGCTAAAGCTTCCACAAGTCGCTAGTATTTAGACGAAGTGACGTAAAGCTATATCTGGGAATGATATCTTTATGCCACTATATCAAAAAATACAAACTGATCGAAGAGGCCCTCTGTGCTTTTTTCCTTCCAAAACTCAGTAAAAGCTCTGAAGGATTTTGAAATACTAAATGATAACTTAAGGATAATTGTTCTCTTACGAATTCATGTTTATTTACTTAGCGATGTTATCACTCTTGAAATAATTCAAATCTTATGCTCTGTTTTTGACTGAAATGGTTTAATAAAGAAACATCTGTGAAAAGATTCCATTACTATTTACTATCATTACTCCATGTTTAAACAGAAGTGCATTTACTGAGTTTTGGAAAGTCGCTTTTTTAGCTTTAGATCATCCCGGTACATATTTCATGACAAAATTTTACAGTCACACAATATCTCTTAAGTCACTGGGGTTGAAGTACCGTGCAAATGGATCACCTGCTGTAATAGTCAGAAGTGAACCAAGACTTGCGTTGCTGAGAACTGAATTACTGTCCACTTTTTCGTAATGTCAGTTGTTTGGTTTGCCATGCACTTTGATGCCAGAATTCCTCCTCTATAGATCTCAAACAGGTTGCCGGATCCTGTCACCATATCATCTCAATTTCTTCTGTGTATTCGTTGTAATGAGTCGTTCTGAGGGCTAAGATTTCGTTGATCATTTTATGGCAGAGCTTAAGTCTCACAGCACGGTTAGGTAGTGCTCACAGTTCTACACCACAGTAGCATTCCTAGAGCTGACGCCGCCAGTGGCAGCACGGAAGCTTTCGCAATCCTACAGAGCGGCAGCACTGGCAGTCCCACAGCACGGCAGGTAGCAGTCCCACAGCACGGCAGCTCGAAGTCCCACAGCAAGCAGTCCCACAGCACGGCAGCTCGAAGTCCCACAGCATGGCAGGTAGCAGTCCCACAGCACGGCAGCTCGAAGTCCCACAGCACGGCAGGTAGCAGTCCCACAGCACGGCAGCTCGAAGTCCCACAGTACGGCATGTTGCAGTCTCACATAACGGCAGGTAGCAGTCCCACAGTACGGCATGTTGCAGTCTCACGGCACGGCAGGTAGCAGTCCCCCAGCACGGCAGCTCGAAGTCCCACAGCACGGCAGGCTACGAAGCTCTTTTCCGCACGGTTCCGTCACAGAAATCCAAGACTCGTATAAATGTGCATGAAATAAAACGAAAAATAAACAGGAAATTAGATTCAAGATAATATGAGAGTCTGAATGAAATGAAAATTCTAAACGCATGATTTTTTATGTGAACTGACTGCTCTCACATCACTGAAGAAACTGATTAAAGATGACGCACATTTATTAGAATAGCGCCTGACAATCAGGTGATGAAAACACACTGCATATTTATTTTCAATGAATACAAGACGTGGACTTTCAATTAAGCAATCCTTCATTTTCATCATCACCATCATCATCACCATCATCATCACTGAAAAAAATGTTTACACACAACTGGAACCAGACAACTTTTAGAGAAAAATGTATAAGCCCTAAAATGTAAAAACGAATCATTATCATTAATCCCCGGAGATCTTAACCTCGTGGTTTTCAATATGCGGTGTAATTTTAATTATGCAGAGTACGAATTACTTTTTTTCGAAATGAATGCATCTTATCCAAGAGAATAAACTATATAGGGAAGTTGTTTATTTTTGAAAGTTATATCCAACGTTTGAAGAGCACAATCCTAAGTTTGGTTATTACTATGACTGTAGCAGTTCAGTGTTAGGCATATCATTGGGTCGTTGACAAAGAGGATGTATGCTATAAAATTGATGACATTTTAAGACAGTTTTAAATGAACAGACTTATCTTTTACTCTTTATCTTCAAAAATAAATCTCTGTCCAATTTTAACTTCTACTGTTAAGAAATGGGGACAAACGGGGCGAGCGATTAAATAGTGCTATATGCTTTAGAATTTAATGACTAAGTTTCGGACCATTAAAACGAATTGCAAGATTGCGACTGCACAAATCATTAAGGTTTTTTAACTCAGACTTGAGACAGCCATTCAGTTGTTGGGAGAACCCGTTTTCAGCGTACATTTTCGATACGGTTTTTATCTCGGCCTGGTTTTGGCGCAACCATTTTCAGCGAACTATCAACATTGCTGGAATCAAATATTGATCTTCTGTAAATTGGATGACAAGTATGAATAGAAATGAACTGGCGGATGATTTTGTCATAAGACTCCTTTCGCACATTCTTGATAGTAGACTGGACACTTTGTATCTGACATACCCATTCCTTAGTTCTCTTGGAACTCCTGTCTCGGCGAAATCAGTCATTTCTCAACCAGTAAGCCAGTCTTACCTCTGAAAGTATTTATATACTTCTCTATTCTTATCACATGTGTGACTAGTGACTTTAACAAACTTATGGTTTCCCAACGAAACGTTTGGATTTTATTTTTCAACACTGGAAAGTTACAAGAAAAATGCAGTGGCATATGGAGAAAATCCGTGTGAAGAACTTTGCTCACCTCTACACTATATTATGAACATTTTATTGCTAACATAACCCCACCTTCTGCCCCCCCCCCTACTTCTCGGGATAGGCATTAAGACAGTGAAGCCGCGGTAGTTTACTGAAGCATCACAAAACACCAGTATGCCGGCCGGCGTGCAAATAGTATTAGTATGAGTGCAAATGCATGCTTGAGCTCACTTTGTGCTAGTAACAAATTATAAAGATATGCGTGCAGAAAAGAAATCAGATGCAGAATATTTTTCGGTAACGCTGAACAATTTTTGAAAGCTGAGAAATTACAACGGTAAATTTGATAAATTATGTCAATAAAGTTAAAAAATTATATATACTAAGTTGAGTCTTACATCGATAAAGTTTAGAAATGATAAGATGAAGTTGATATCTATTTCTTAGGTTTGCAGCGAGTTTTTTTCTCTCGCATGTTTAATATCAAGTTATCATCAGGTTCATTACCTTACATGTAGAAGATCTGCATCCAACATCTGTAATATTATGTTAGTATGGTATTTGTGTTTGTGATGCTTCAAGAGTCAGTGATATTAGCTGTAAAACCAGTTTTCAGTGTTTATTATTATAGGCCAATGAATTTCCATCCCCTCCGCCCCCTCCCCCACCAGCCGACTGAGGATTCTGTGGGGTTGATTAACAAAGTTTGCTTTACACGGTATTTTGCTTCACATGCTATTGTATTTTTCTTTTAACTTTTGAGAGCTGAAAAATAAAATCAAACATTTCGTTGTGAAATAATAATTGTTACGGTCATTAGTTACACAAGTGGCAACATTGGAGATATATAATAGTACTATCAAAGGTAAGAATGTCTTACTGGTTGAGTATCATCATTATATTTCATCAAGGCAGAAGTTTAAGACAACTCAGAAATAGCGATGTACCAGGTACAAATTGCCAGCCTGCTGTATCACCAAGTGCTGAAGAAGTCAACCATCCTCCTGCTCATTTCTATTTGTGCTTATATTCAGTTTACAGAATATCGATATTCGATTCTTACAACATTAATGGTTCGCTAAAAGCGGCTGCGTAGAAACCGGATAGAGGTAATCACCGTGTCAAAAATGTGTAATGAAAGTGAGTTGTCCCAAGAACTGAAGTGACCTCGTGAGCTAGAAGTTTCCGATAGCTTCAAAGGGGTCTGACACATAAGGCAAAAACATTCAGTTGGTTTGAGAAAGATGAGTTATTGATTTAGAAACAGCCTACACTATACTGTCTAGAGTTCTAAACGGAGTCAAGCTGAGCATTATATGGACACCAAGTAAAGCCAACATTACTGGCCTCGGGAAGACGATTGTGGGATTTTAAAAGGGATACAAATAAAAGCTGACATCAATAAATAGAAGGAATTATAACAGTTCATAATGTTCACTTTCAAGAAAATATTCCATGGATGTGTATTATCTTTACAGTCCATCCATTAAGGCCCTGAGAGAATCATAACGGAAGTTCATACAATTCCAAAAAGTTGCCAGTTTAATCTGTTATTGAATTATATTGCCAGATCGAATCTTCAGAAAAGATTTAATCTTTTGTTCTCATAATGTAGAGCACAAGAACATTGTGCTAGTAAGATGCTACATAGAATTCCAACCAGTACTACAAGAGTCGACTTTTAACTTTGCAGGTGCTACATTCGGCAATTATTAAAGTACGCAGGGAAGGGGAGGAATTCCATATGTGTGCCAGAAGATTTCCGCATGGAACACATCGAACCAACAACATACCCTAACCCTAACCATAACCCTAACCCAGTGTCTGGGTTAGGGTTAGGGTTAGAGTAGGATTAGGGTTAGGGTATGTTATTGGTTCGATGTGTTCCATGCGGAAATCTTTCTGGCACACATATGGAATTCCTCCCCAGGGAAGGAAATAAACTTCCATCTCTAAAAATGCTGAACCTGCGAATTTATATTGGAATCACTGGATCAAAACAATGGCGTTCTCTCTTAATTTAAAATATGGCGATGACGTTTTGAGTTTGGAGGAAGGAATTCGAATGGGAGTAGATCTTTCTACACTTTAAATCGCAAGTGTCTCGAGTCAGCGATCTTCACGTATGCACCTCAGAATCTGGTGGTGCTGTTCTGGGAGGCGACTTAGTTTACAATTATATGGCGGTTTCAACCTACATAGATAAAATGACAAAATATCATGACCTGTTAACTGAATCGAGGACAGTTCTTGCAGTTTATCTAGGATGTGTAGATGGTCAGTCTGTTTTGACAGGTTGCAGTTTGTTCAGAGTCCTTGACTGTAAGGTGTCCAAGCAAGCTGACTTCAGGTCTCTCCAAACCCTGTCTCGGAACCTCGTGGCCAGCCGGTGTCTCTCTCCAGGTGCCCTCGATCACCTGCAGAGAAGTCAAGAAAGGAAATTAGAACTTTGATAGAACTAAGGCAGTCTGGGTACCCTTAGCATAATCCACGACAGATTAGCCTAAATGATTTACCAAACATTTACCTAACATTCACATCAGAACGCCCTATCCAACCCTAACACCAGCCTTAAGAGAAGGGAACACCAGGTGTGAGTCTAACTGGGAATTCATCCCAAATATACGTTCATGAGACTTACTTTTCCAGCTCATTTCTAAGGAGGTAAAAAATGTAAGACACCGATGCAAAATACTGTTGGTTATTTTCAAGCTTGCAGAACAAATGCAAGCCAGTTGAAAACCTCAGTGATTTATTTCAGCGCAATAGACCTAGACTAGTCTACGTATTAAGGATCACTTTGATGAAAAGGCAAATTAAAAATCAATTTTCGAAATTGTGGGCAAATTGACGACGCCGATCCACCCAAAACCGAAAGATGCCCTCTTCATCTGGACCTTACATCTCCTATATAGAAGGATCGCATGAGCCTGGGACCATGAGTGAAGCAGACAGTACTTTTCACGCACTTGGAGTGCTCCTGCACGTCTTTCTCACTTCATTGTGAACTCCTGTTTAGTTTAATGCTTACAGAATGCTGGCCATAAGAGAGGGCAAGATTTTGCTCTAAATTTCCAATGTCTGGCCATAAAAAACTTGTATTTCCCACGTGGAAAAATAACTTTGTTCTTTTGCTTTTGAGAAACTGAATTGTGAAGAGAGCTAGTAATACAAGTAAAGGCAACGTCGAAGGACAGCACCGCAACGATAAAGATACAGTTCATTTAGTCGTAGACGAACCATGGACAATATCGATATTTCGACTAAATCGGTGCCGTTGTTAGAGAAAGCCCAAGTAAACATTAATGAATGGAAGGAAAGTTACCAGATATTCAAGCCTAAAGTGATTCATACGGCTTTTATAGACTGACATAATCCACTAATTATCCCTGTATTTCGAGAATGTGTACGTTAGCACTTTACCCTAGTCTTGGAACTCATCTAAAGTACTTCATTTTGCAATGTGCAAAATGGGATTGGTCAGACTTCTCATTTCCAGTCCTGAAAACCATTTCCGAATGGCGCTTACATTTGTGAATGTTTTCCAGTGTGCTTAAGTGGTTAGTCTGATAGTTTTATCGAAATCTCAAAGAAATTCTTTAACCTGCAAGCACTCAAAGTTCAGCTGGTGTCTGTCGTCAGTTGATCCCCATAGCCTGATGTTCAACTGAGCGAGGTGTGACGTGGAAAAGGTTCAATGAAGAGCGAGACCGAGTTTTATAGTACATCAGAGTAACCGGTGAACACATGTCAGCATGCTCTTTTGGGGCTTTTTTTTTCCCCGGCCTTTTGCGGTTCTTGAACTCAGTGATATCAGCGGTTCTCAGATTAATGTTTGAGAATAAATCAAATTCAAATATCTAAGACAGAAATTTTACTGACATCACGAGTGTAGGTTGTGGTGGGATGAAAGGAGTTGGAAGATGAATGGTGAAGGGTTGGAGGTAAACTGGGATGAGGAAACTGCCGGATTGACCTATTAGCAAGAATAGCATATGTTTCGGGCCCCAAAGTTTTTAGCGGCTTACACTAAATGCTTGCAAGCTGTTTGCGGGAAATAGGAAGTCCTAGGTCAGATTTCTTGTTTACCGAAATTTCCTTTGCCAGATTTGTAACCGCACTACAGATGGCGAACGTCGGTGATATGTAATTTATATTCTACCCTCCTCAATTCCCACATCAATACCATAAATAAAAAAATTCTTAGGAACTCTCTGTCTCTCCCTTCCTCTCCTCTTTCCCTCTATCTTTCTCTCTCTTTCTCTCTCTCTCGCTCTCTTTCTCTATTTCTTTCTTTCTCTCTCTCTGTAGGAGGCCCCGTGGACTCTAAATCCCTGCTGCTACAGGGCCCGCACCTGTTTAATCCCTCCCTGAATGGGAAAATAAGTTGTTGGTTGTTGTTTTTTTCCTGGGGAGTTTAAAATTCTGATCAAAACGTTGCCAAAATTGCGTATAACCTAATCTGTAAAATACGAGCTGTTCGTAGACATGGACGAGTTACAACACATGTTGTTGTTGTTGGTTTTTGTCCATCGCTAGAGGAGAGGAACACAAATATCCTGTTTAAACCTGGGGGTTATTGTGAGTGCGGAGGTACCACGTACGTGTTTTGTAACCACTAGACTTTGTATTCAAATGGTAGGGCCTCCGACTATCATCTTGACAACCGCTCAGTGTACCGAAAACATGTGCAAACCGATTACAATGTTTAAACCAACACAAATTTAAAACTTTTAAAAAAAAACCACATCAGAAGTTACAAAATTAACAGTACAACCGGCAGATAATGACACGTGTGTAAGACAGTGCTTTGGAGTGAACACTTTTCACTGATACTGTTGTAGGAAGTTTGTGATGGCTGCAAAATGTGAATTGACTAACAAAATACTTGATTTTCCCAAGGTCTCAGAACTGTAGTCTCGGTTTTTGTTGGGTTGTTTTTTTTTTTGTAAAGGGAAGTGAGCGAGACAGGAGGGAGAGGGGGGCAGTTATTTCGTAATATTTTTTAGCTATTAAGTTTAAGCCTCACCCACTTTCTTCCTTCTTTCCCTCGTTATCATTATCGTCTTAAGCGCAAATCCATCCATCCATTCATCCATCCATTTGGTTACCCTAGCCAGAGAGATTTACATTTTTTTGTTACGGCAAGATAACAAGCCGTACAAATTGCCCCTATAATATCATGAATAAAATCTTGCACTTACGACGAACACACGCTGGCCTTAACCCGTTTTCTGCTTGTTTTGTTAAGGTTAGTAGTGCTGGCCCGAATGTTACGGGCGACGTTTTCGGCATTTATAGCGATAATATGCAACATGCTACGCTCCGGATTCATTCTTACAAAGATGTATATAGGATATATCGTAAGTTTCTTGGGGAGTCTCCAAATAGAACAAAATCTCTACATATCGCGAGGTAACTAATCAACCAAACTTCGATCTCTGGGATAGGGCAATCCGTATTTGGAGCCGGAAGTTGGAAAGGGGAAGGGGAGAGAGAGTAGAGTAAAGTCAAAAGAACGAACTAATTCTGTAGTTAGATTAATCTTTCTAGGCTAGACAAGATAGATAGCACCGGCTATAATGAAATCCGCGAGACCAAAAATGGACGTTCAGTTTGTACAGAGTTTTGATTTAGACAGAGGAACCTGAAAAGAGGAAAACAAAGGGGGCTTCTTGCTCACTTTCACTTTAATGGTACTTCCGTTTTGGCAGTTATCTGCTGTGTATAATAATGTATGTAAAAAACAGGAAATAAGCGTATGGAGTATCTATAGGTATGATACTTTCTTATGTAAATGACTATCTGCGCAAACTGTCTATTACATTAGAATATCATTATCTCAAAGCTCACTACTCGAATTCTCGCCTACTCCTTGCAAGCTTCGGTCTCTTGCTCTGTGCGGGTACAGTTTTAATTACTGCTTGTTGGTCACGGTGGGGAAGTGTGCGCACCTACTAGTCTAGATGTTTGTTAGAAATGTACATATTTTGCGAAAACCGGACGTGAGAGCTCGGCAAGATAGCAGCAACCATCTACGATTTCAAATTTATTAGTGGAACTCTATTACCGGGCCTGTGTGGAAAGAGGCTTCGGCAAAAAAACAACGGTGATATGTATGCTAATGAATGAGGCAGAGATATAACAAAGACCTCTCGCAAGTCAGTGCATTATTTTCTAGCTTTTCCGGGTCAGTTACAGTCATTCTTGGCTAATGCTTCCTTTGCTTAGGACCGCCCACATAATAAAAGGACCGCCCCTTTTGAGTGTCCGTGAAGACCAAACAAACGCAGCCCAGCTCTATAATGAATGAACTTCATCAACGTAAAGTTCTTCACCAACTCCAAGTTCTAAGTCTGTTCCCTGACATTCACACTCGTGACATTTTACAATATTTATATTACGGTGTATAAGAAGCACAATACAAATACGATATAATAATTTAGCGGGCTTCTCAACACAGAATTTAGTAATTACTCCGAGAATCATTTTCCTAATATAAACTCAAGACAAACAAATCAAAGAATGATACAACTGGAAACTTACCACCCCGCAGTCAAATTGTCATTCTTTGAATTAAATTATTATTTTATGCAAAATGCATAAACCACGATAACTTGTCGCACTAAATCACTTATGAGAGAAGAAAGCGAGGCCTTTTTTGTTTTGGAATATTTCTCTGTCTTCCATGTATAGGTGAAACTTAAAATTCTCTAGCGAAATCCCTTCAATATAATGATATACAGCAGACGCTGTTTGAGCTTAATAACATTATTGTTATTGTTGTTATTTAGTCCGTTCGCTAAGACCCAAAGTCCGTGCAAATAGTTACCATTAATGTTACCAACATAAAACCACCTGTCGCATGTTTCTAATACAATAAAGATTTGATTCCGATCTACCCCCAAGATGACAGCTGTTTGGGTCTACATGAAATTTGAGTTTGAAAGTGCGAAAAAAGCGCATGTCGTCAAGTTTGAGGGATTGAAATAAAACGTCTCTCAATAATTACTAAATATAATTATAGTCATCATGATAGTTACCCAATAAACTTTTTATACATTGTTCTAAATATTCCAACTGTTCTCCTGTTAAGAAAATGTAAGAAAACAAACATTTTGTTTGTTTTTCTAAAAATCGTTTTTCGGGTGATAAGCAGCGCATTGACGGGAACATGTTTTCTGCTTAAATCGTAACACATGTGGTAAAATACTGGACATTTATTTCATCCTGTGCACTGTTAAACATAACCATGTTCTTCAGTAAAAGAAGCACAACCTCCCGTGACGTCTGTTTATCTTTTTACGCAAATGTTTTAATCTGTTGTGCTTACGCGTAACGGGTTTTTCTTTGTACAAACACCGCTCTGGCCTACCGAGACCGCCCGTGCGTGATGATGTGGTCCGCAAGACGCAAGTTGATACAGTGGAAGACTGCGATAGAATGACGCTGATCTAATCTGATTTCTCCAGCTAAGTGTAGTTTAATAAACCAAGATCTAATCGTACAATAATTCCAAAGTTCACAGTTTCAGTGTTTTGCAAGAAAACGTCTTGTGCTTAGTCGATTTAACTAGACTAGGCTAGGCCTAGTCTAGTCTAGACTAGATCGATGGCCTTCTCTAACGACAGCACCGATTCCATGACTTGTCTGCGACTAAATGAACTGTATCATCGGTGCTGTCGTTCGAGATAGCCATCGATCTAGTCTAGCTCTAAATTAGGTCAGTCGCAGTGTGCAAGCTTAAATCTATCTAGTCTATGTAGATCTGGGCGCTATAATATGACAAATTTTCGAGAGAACCATGTTATGCTATGATCAGATTCTGTATTTCTTGTGTGGGTAGGTATTGAGGTAGAAAGGTAAACAATTTTGCAGTGATCTTCGTGTGCATCTATTGTGTCAGAACTCTAGCCTCTCGACTAGAATAGGCCTAGTGAGTCTAGTAACTTGTAAGAGGAATGACTCTTCTGCACATGATCAGTGATTTTGAGTCATATCCAAGTGCTAAAAAACATATATGAATCTGGAAAATAGTCTACATCATGCATTGTAATTCAACATTACTAAATTATACAAATTAAATGTGTGCGAGGATGTTGTTGTTTTTTTTAACCTAGGTCTGGATTCGAAACTACGGCTGCAAACTTTAACGTTGCATCGATTACAAAATAGTTACGGTGTTGGGACATTTTAGACGTCTTCCTTAACTGCTGAAAGTTCCAAATAGGCCGAACAGTACATAGGCCTAAGTGTGATTACCACATCAAGGTGGATAGGACAGTCAGATCTATTTTTTTACTTTTAAATTATCTAAGAGGAATTATGACATTTTATTTTCAACAAGGAATACCGCTACCATGTTATCAAACTATATGTTTTTGTCTCTAATTATTAAAAAACAGTCATACAAAGCCATTATGACAAGCCGTTGTGCATTGTTTCCTTTTATCACTTTCTTTTTTCACAGACATTTGCTCCAAATTTGAGTTTGACAATGGTAAAAGGTAAAAGAAAGTGCCAGATCCTTGATGTGGCAGAGGATATTAAGAAACAGAAATTTGACATTAACAGTGCAACTGGTCCCTCTGTTGCATATGTCAACAAAAAACTAACGAAAAATTGATATGTCCCAGTGGCAACAAAGCTTCAAATACCACGGGTCGTGGTTATTTTTCGTTAGCTAAAGATCTGAAGGACTTTTATAACATACGAGCGGCTCCAGTATCCTTAAATATTGATTTGAAACAAACAGAGCAAGATATCTCTATAACATTTTGCGTACAAACTTAGCCAGTTATCACGGTTCATGCAGGAAGAAATGAAGGGTTTCATGACAAAACGCGTTATCCACCAATATGAATTTTTAGCTTATTCTACATACTTCATGTAGCAGTAGGAGTATTTACTATACATGTATATTTCCATTCCGTAGAAGGACATTTGATCTACATTATTTAAGACGTAAATTTCGCCTTTCACATAAAAATATGCTTTGTATCTGATCTGTTTTGCCACAACCCCCGAATGGTGTATAATGCGTTTTGCTATGAAGCCCTTCAAATATAACCTGCAGCCAAATATCATAAGAGATGTTGGGTGAATTATTGCGCCACCGAACGAGAGTTTCCCCCCCAAACAAGAAAGTACAGCAACAGATTCAAATTATAACGTGGCATTGGCAGAACTGATTGCCTACATGAAGACAACACTTATGAAAGGATATCATGATCCTGTTTTTAAACTCAGAGATCTGTACGACGCATTGTCACAGCGAGTAAAAGAATTGGGATATCTGCGTCAGTAAGATCAAAAGGACAAGACTGAAAGAAGATATCCTGAAGCAAATTCCGGTTCTGATTGATATAAAAAACGGCCGTGAAGTAATATTTACGCCAAGAAGAGTTCTTGGTCCTGTTGTTCATGAAGCAGCAACCATTGATAGTGAGGATGCTTGTCTTTGTCAGGCTGCACATCAGGCAGAGGGAAAAGCAGGCGATTGTATGCTATTCATGACATTGCTAGTTCTTTGGGACCAGACAGATGTGCAGCGATATCGTTTTTTCATGCTTTCTCCGGCTGCGACAACGTGAGTGCATTTGCTGGACATGGCAAGAAAACAGCCTGGTCGACATGGAATTCCCTACCTGACATTACCGACACATTCTGTCTCCTATCGAAAGCTACCAGTCAGGCCGATATTACCAGCTCACGACAGTCACTTGGATGCTTTGTTACATTAATGTATGACAGAACGGCAAGTGCCGAATTTGTCAATGAATGTAGAAACGAACTTTTCACAAAGAAGTGCAGACTGATGGAAAACATTCCCCCCTCCTCTGAAGCACTCCTCCAACATATTAAATGG
This sequence comes from Ellobium chinense, assembly GCA_033807755.1. NCBI lineage: Eukaryota > Metazoa > Mollusca > Gastropoda > Ellobiida > Ellobiidae > Ellobium > Ellobium chinense. Next base: position 926,368 of record JAWQUT010000072.1, read on the forward strand.
GCAGCATATCAAGCTGGTTATGTCTGGAACCAGTTACTAATCAAACAACGAACACTACCATCGCCCACAGAATGGGAGTGGACGAAGGTTGATAAACACATGGTGCCTTTGTGGACACTTTTACCAGAGGTATCAAAATCGTCCAAACATTTGGTCAAGTGTTCGTGCAAAACTGCCTGTGTAAAGAGGTGTAAGTGCGCCTCTTCAGCCTTGCCCTGCACACAGCTATGCACATGTGATGGACAGTGCTACCGAAACTGAAAAATGTATGTCGTTTTCTTATGAGAGTGCCATGTTGTTTTTGTCCACGCAGTGATTACACAAACTTTACCCTAGTCTGATGTTGCACGCAGCTCTTTATCATCATCTCTTTATACGCTCTCTCCATCTATCTATCTATCTATCTATCTATCTATCTATCTATCTATCTATCTATCTATATTTATTATATTACCATCATTATTATCAATATTATTGATGGTTGAAGTTTCATGCATACTTACCAAAATGCAAGATAAATGCTATGTTTGTCTTCTGCATGAATACATCGGTAGTAAATTAAGGCGCCCTCAACCGAGGCATCAAATCTCGTGTTTTTGTATGAACACCAATTTGGAGATATTGACGACTATACAATAATTACACACATAACTATGGTAAATGTACAGGTATTATAAGTTTTTTTCCTATTTTATTTGTCACAAGTATCGATTGTTGCAGTATCGCTATGCTGAGTATCGTTTGCTGTAACAACTGTTCTAATTAAAAATGAATCAATATTTTATAAAAACTTGTAGGTAAATCTGTTTCATTTGCACATACAAAATTTTAGATATTTACCTTTGCTCATTCGATAAATATAGCGATCGATACTTGCATTATTCGATACCATTTTATCGAATATCAATACATTTTTAAGGCATCAAAATACGTGTTTTCGTTGGAATGTCAGCTTGGGGGTAGATCAATATCTTATACGGGTCCTCTAAACAATGTGTATGCCAAATGGCATGTTGGTAACACGAATCCGAACTATTAAGGGACTTACCGAATGGACTAATTGTTGATGAGCAGGAGTAAGAACGTCGTTTGAGTACTCTGCGTGGGTGTATGAGACCTAAGAGAAGTCACGGTCCTTCTCTAGGTTTGTACTGCAAAATACATGGTGCGGAACTCTGCACCAAAGGTGCATTGGGGTTCCCATGCAAACGTGCACAGCAAACAGCTGAAGGTGCATATTTCCTGATTAAGAGTGCTGATATTTAAAACTATTGTCATATTGTGATAGCACCAGTTGTCAGACCGACATCGCTGAATCACTCCACTCGCAAAGATCTCGAAAATGAGATCCTTAATGAAAAAAAAATCCACATACTCCTTCCCCCTCCCCCCCCCCCCCCCCAACAAAAAAAAAAACCAACATTTTTTTTAACCATTGGAGATACAAATATGTTTACCTTCAGGTATGAAGATGCCAATAGCACCTGGCATAAAAATATGCAATTTTAAATAGTTCCTATAAAATCAAAATACTGGCCATGGGGAGGGGGGGAAGGGGTTAGATTTTAATTTCAAAGGCTTAGATAGGTGCAAATATATGTGTAGACTCAGAATAGGTGAGGTTTAGTCACTCAAGTATAAAATTTGTGATTGTTGCTAGGTGGGTAAGGTTACCCTATTTACTGAGTAAAAAGGCCCAAAATATTAGGGTGTCTGCTTCACTGCCTAAGTTCTCAAAATCTAACTGGTTCAGGTGCATTTTTCTTTGTGTCAAAATTTGGAGGAAGAGCTAAACTACATATTTGGAAAGTATNAATGTTAATAGGGCCAAAAGAAGAAAAAACAATAGGTGTCAAAGACCTATAGCCAACAGTGAAAAATACATTGGCATCTTCATACCTTAAGCAGGCTTCATGTGTTTTGTTACGTCATTTTCAGTGGCTGTCGTCTGCACATGGACAGACTCTTAAACTATCTCGTTATCCCTCCCCCGCCCTCTACCTTAAGAATAGGCAGTTATATGAACTGTAAGTATTCACTAACCGATAAAACTTATTCTGTGCCATGAATTTAGCGGTGGGAATGCTCTAACCGATTTTTTTTCCAACGGGGTGTGGAACTTGAACTTAACTGTGAATTCAGAGAGTACAAGTCAAGAAGACACTCTTCACTACTCCAGACATTCTCACTTTGACGTCATTAGTCGATTACTGTTCAAACAAAATTGTCCCTTTAAACTGCACGTGCCATGCTTAGAAGCCAACTGCTTGTTTGGCATCGAAACGTTTTTCTTTGCATTTTAAGGACCGATTCTGTCGTTTCTTCGATCTGCGAGACGTTCTCAGACGCGATCATTGTTCAAACAAACAGGGGGTTTATTTGTCTGTTTGCTTAATAGACAGTTTTCCTTGGGGGTTAACGTATACATACTGTTACCATAGATCCTGCTACATCAAGGCTATAGAGAGAGTAACATCATGCAACCTCGAATTCTGCGCCTGCCCACTGACTGGATTTCAGCATAGCCTGACAGCATTAAAACAAAGCCAAGAGTGCAGATGCCTTTCCACTCCCCTTCCAATAAAGATCACATATCGCGTTTTTGTGGTGCACACTCCTCATTTTTGTATGCAAAGTTGTGCGCCAGCGTGCTAAACAGTGCACGTTTTCTGATCATGGTTATTGATCTTTGAAGTTTAATTCCAATGGTATATCTTTAAGAGACAGCCTTTTCCCATTCTTTTATATGTGCAACTTAAGACACCAATATTAAAATCTTCTCTGTAAATAACTGTACTGTGTCCTCGATACGGGTGTGAAATTAGGTGGTGAAACAACAACTGAATTTTGAAATAAAGTTGTTGCTTTTTTCTTGAGCTCAACATCTCTAGTAGGAAAAAGCACACAATTTAGCACTTTTGTACGGAATTTTTCATGCAAAATTTGTTGAATGAGAAAAAAATAACGTACACCACATTAATGCTCTATAATCTACAATAGAAACGTAAACGTCAATGTTCATGGAAATCTGTCAGACATTGACAGTATAGTCAAAAGTTCAGCATGTTTGAATAGTCACTTCTTTGACGCCAATTCTTTTTTGATCTGTGTGCAGCGAAGGCTTTAACTAAACAGACTAGACGAGAAGTGTAATCTAGTGCGGAGAGACAACGAACGTTGAAATGTTCTAGGAAGCAAAGAGAGGTAATGCACGCAGACACGCGGGTAGGGCATGTGAGCACCAGTTTAATATTACATGGGACCAACATAATTTTAATATTTCACCTGAGCCACGTTGTATCATGAGATCCAACTCTGTGTTAGGAGCTACATATCTACAAGTGAATGATAATATCAATTGCACGCACCTAGTCACCTTTAGAGAGCGTCTAATGTATTTTCACATAACGTATGCCTTACTAATTCACAGATTATCGTCTGGTTAAAATATTTCTCTCACTCTTTCTTTCTGTCTGTCTCTCTCTGTCTGCGCGTGTGCGTGCGCGCACGCATGTGTGTGTGTGTGTGTGTGTGTGTGTGTGTGTGTGTGTGTGTGTGTGTGTCTGTCTGTCTGTCTAACGCTCTCGCTGTTCTCTCATTTTTTTTCTTTCATTCTCATTGTCAACCACTCTCTTTCTCTCTCTCTCTCTCTCTCTCTCTCTCTATTTCTCTCTCTCTTTCTCTCTCTCTCTTTCTTTCTTTTTCTTTCTCTCTCATGTGATCCGTTCTCTTTGTTTTTCACTCTCTCTCCATCTGTCTTCATCTCTTCTTTTGTGTCTCTAGGTCTCCTTTCCCCTCTGCCTCCACCACTCCTATCCCACCCCTACCTAAAAAAACTTTCACATAATTCCTTCCTATTTTCCATTAATTCGAGGAAATGAAATCGAAAAGAAATATCCTGATCAGTTACTGCTCCTGCGTTACACACACACACACACACACACACACACACACACACACACACACACACACACACTGAACATTTCCCTTGCCCACACAGTTGTATTCTGGGAATTCCCAGTCAGCAAGCTCTGTCAACACTGGGGAATTCCTCCTTTAGCCTCATTTTCTCTTTGTACTTTATGTTTCTGGTACCCCTCCCTCATCCCAGGCGGAGGTTTAGACACAAAGTTACTTCATTGTTATATCTGAGAGCGTTGTTATTTCCTGATAAGTCTGCACTAAGACAGAACACCCACGTTATTCCACAGAGTACCCAGTATACATATGTCAAAGAGCTATGGGTGAAATCTGGTGTCGATAATGAAAAGATGAATCAGTCTTAAGGAAGAAAATGCACCTTTCAGCACTTTGATGCCAGCATTGTAATTGAAAGTCCAATATATTTATGGTGATAAGTTGCGCATCATGTCATTTGCATGACAACGTTTAGGAATGTGTAGTGCTCCCCTCAGGCCATAGCTATTGTTCTTGCCCTTGACCTACCCGAATGATCCTCACCACCCTATATCCTTCCTCATCCTTCCCACCCCCCCCCCNCCCCCCAAAAAAAAAAAAATCCATGACCTAAGTGCTTCTTAGAATTACTGAGCTTTGGGTTGCGCAACCGAAATCAGAGAAACATCAATAACTGACCTTAACCCACCCTCACCAGTACTCAACACATTATCCATAATATACTAGCTCTGGATCTAGATATGTCCAGATCTTTGACAACTATTGTTTTTTCTTCTGTTGGCCCTATTAAGTGTTATTCTACATATACCACTGTGATTTGGGGAAATTTCTTCCATGGCGGTTAAAGTACTTCTTTTGCCCGATC
>JAWQUT010000072.1:934598-945520 GCA_033807755.1 Ellobium chinense
CCCACCCCCACCCCCACACACACACACACCCAAAATGGGAGGAGAAAAGCTCCCTAGGAAGTTGGAGAAGCTACTGAATGACTTGGCCTGCTAGGATGTTCATGAATGTGTGCGTTTGTCTGGAAGAGAGAAAGAAAAAAAAAAGAGAGAGAGACTAGGATGAATAGTAGGATGATAATTGAGAGTGGATGAGTTAGTTTGTAGGTGTGTGAGTGTATGAAGTGTTTGTTATGGGAATGAGCGCTATAATAATGTGATATTACCGGCTGTGTGTAAGCAGACAATGTCTAAATATGATACTTTCATTTGTATAATTTTTTCTTGATTTGTAGTGGTTGTTATTATCATTATTATTACTTTTGCTGCTGCTGCTGCTCTTGTTGTTGCTGTTATTAAGATCTTCGACAGAAGATTTCATTATCTGTTTGGAAGTGGGTGTAACCAGTCTACTGACAGCTTGATACATGGATTTTCAAAATGGCTACAAAGTGACGCACGGCCAAGAACCTGATAACCAGCTGTACTCTAAGTGACCTCCATATGGACCGGACTGTCTGATACAAGAACTAGGGAAGTCGTCTGACCCCAGGAAATTGGATAGCACCAAATTGTCCGTCAGAAAATGTCATGAAAGAGCAATAACTCTATAAAAGAAAAGGCCAAAGACGTGGGTATATAAGGTTACAGACCTGTAATAGGATTGGACCCTTTTTTACTCTATGGGCTATATTAACATTTTGAGCTGCCCACAGAACCCAAAGTTTTAGCTTTCACCCAGACCCATACCAGATTAAAGCTCATTATGTGGCCCAAATTTTAAGACTTACCCAACCCTAGCAAGCCCATTGAAATTTTGAGCTTGGTTGCTGTTTGTAAACAGACCCTACCTTTTTCACTGGTCAATGCCAAACCCCTCCTCTTCCACCTGAGCACACCCTTGACCTGGCAGTTCCAGCCCAGGGCTAAATAGTGCCTGGTAAAATAAAGTAAAATGGACACAGATTCCCATGATATCAAAATTTCCCCCCTGGAGCCCTTATTACTGGAAGCAGGGCATGCCAAAAGTGGGAAAAGGGGAGATGAAATATACCCCCTAAGTCGTAGGACCACAAAGTGAAAGTACAATTACAGGCCTATAACCTATAATAGAATGCATCTCTACATGTCAGTTGTTATAGAAGAAAGCATTTGAAATAATCAAACTCCATATGCAGTAAGATGATGCTGAGAGGATGTGAAAATCAAATGTTCTTCAGCTTTAACACCCCCTGCCTCACCCACCTGTGAAAATATTGCAGGCGGGAATTAGACTGGACAGAAATGAGAATGATGACGCATATTTCACGCCTGCATAATATATTTTTGCGCCGCTGATTCATGTCTGTGTGAAGGTTTGTAATTACCAACTTCTCAGCTTCCCAACAGGGGTAAAACTCACCACAGAGCCTGGGAGATTACCTTGCTCGGAGACATCGCTCAAATGTAATCATGCATACTTGCCTGTTAACACAGTAATATCTTCTTTCTTTAGGAGCAGGTTAACCTTTTCGCAAATAATAACGCACATTTACCTTCTTACCATTTGTCACAGACAGCTTTTAAATATACCAGTTTGTCCCGGAATAGCATTCCCACCTCCAGTCTGACGTGTTCGTACGCCATAAATTATTTTCTAGGCTAAAGAGCTCATCATAGTTTGGTGACTCAGCACTTAAAAAAATATGACGTAATGAAGAGGTTCAATAATTCGTTTAGATGGCGCTTCATGTCCACTGTGCTTTTCTGTTTAATCTGCAACGCGTTTTGAATCGCAGACCAAAAAAAAAAGCCGTATTTTATAGTGAAATACACCGTGTAGTTGTTTTCCTCAACTGTCTTTTCAAGTTTTGTTTTCAGTAAAGACTCTTTTCATAATTTTAAGCATCCACTGAGCTTTTTTAAAACAGATCAGCGTGAGAGATAGGTCTTTCATTGAATTTTCGCTTTATAAGACGTGGGGCGAGTACCTCTCTTATATATTATATATTATTATTATGTACTATAAAAATTCTGTTCGCCCTGGCCACACATCAGCTTCTCCCACGGCTAGATGTAGTGCTGCGATTATAACATACAATTGTAAATTATTTCACAAAATTAAGAAAGACTTGAACAAATCCGCAGTGTACAGTATCTCACACATCTAAAACCCATTCTCCATATCTGTCCAGAGGAAAGTTAAGAGCTTTTACTGTACAAAACATGATCCAAACACTGCATGCTGCTGACAGAAACTTTGTCTAACATGGAATAACCCTTTCACTGGCGCCCATTGCACATACTATACCTTATCCTATGCCACCGTGTAACTCAGATAATGGACATATTACATACTAGCTGAAGGGGAGGGAGGGAGGGATGTGAAGCGTCAGTGAACTATCACGTTTCTCCCCCCCCCCCCCCCCCCCCCCCCCCCNTAGAGAAATGTTATTTTGTTTCGTCGATCTGGTGTTGGTGTGTGCGTTCAAATTTCCAGTGGCAAACGAAACGCAATGTCTTTCGGGTACGAAATTTTAAAGTTTTATTTGGAGTCGACGAAATGGCGGAATGAATGCCGGAAACAAAGACAAAGAGAAAAATACGGCACAAACTTTGTAAATTGATTAATCCAATCTTACAATTTCCGTGAGCAGACAGTGATGCTAAACATTCTGTATCGGATATTGTACATGTTGACGTTTTAAGCCGAAATTTACAAACAGCGGTTTTGAAGGTTATGCGTTAGGAAGGGAGCGTGCCACGCCCCTGATCCAGTCTTATATTATAAATGACGCTACTTTATCATCACAAAGTCAGTGTTAGTTTCCGCAGAGCAGCGCCCTGCTTCTCCCCCCCCCCCCCCCCCCCCCCNGGCACTTTTTCCACCTGGAAAGCTAGGTTTCATTCACACCTGAGTCGAGTGGAGAGATAGGAGCGAAGCGTCTTTCCCATGGCACGACCTGAAACCGGTCCCACAAATTCAGAGTTTGTCTTCGGTTCTTGAGAACGACTCACAAGCAGCCTGGTCACTCAGTCTCCTTAGAGTGTACACATAGTACGGCAAAAAGCCTAATATCCCTCCACTAATACAGGATCACCAAAATAAACGCCCCTGTCAAAGTTACTTCAACACACATTAGGGGCGTTGTTTGTTGGGTGTTGGGGGGCGAAGGGAGGGGGGGGGGTCAGCTTGTATTATCAGCCTTCTCTCCAATCCGCAAAGACCTGATAAGAATAATGTGTCTCCCATTGCCAACAGATCACGACATGTCTCCGATGTGCAGGTCATTCCAGGTAACAGCGGCTCACACCGGAAGCCAAAGAGGTGGTTATCATAATTATGGTCTTCCGTTAGCACTAATCACCCTCTTCAATCCAATCACCCTCTAATCTTGCTCTGTCCAGTTTGGGAGATGTCACTAGTTTAGAACTCGAGGACGACGATGAAGACATAAAAAAAGAGAACAGATCCTCTTATTTCAGTCGCATAAGGCCTATTACGATTTTTAAAAAAAGGAAATTTTTAACAAGCATTTGTAAGTTATATAATATGTTAAATCTCAGGTTCCTTTCTGGGCTTGCCATGTGGTTCAGAGTGGTCCACCACTGGCCGTAGAGTTTTGAATACTTTGATAATTTACATGAGGTTCATGGTGAATCTGTTTCTAAAGACAATGCATAATATAAATCACAGAAATTCAACATGGCTTTATTGCAGTCTCTCGCTTAATCGCAACTATTTCATTCTCCCGTAGAGTTACGATAAAGCAGTATTTAGCTTACTCATATTAATGAAATACATGTGTACGACTTCCTGATAATGCGGTTAATCTTGTCCTCCTCCGAAAGAGGCCTTTGGATGGCGAATCAGGGGATTGAATAGAACTCAGATGTGTACACCGTTCGTAAACTCCAAAACAGTAATGAGGTTTCTGTCAAGAACGAGAGTTCCCAAATATCAAATCATTCTACTGCGCAAATTTCAGGCTGTCTTTAAGGGCCGACAACAGCCAGCTCCGGGCACCTAGTCGGAATACTGTACATGCTTGCTCCCTAGCTCTAAATTTCGGAAAAGATTTTGTTCCTGTTTTATTTTATTATATCTTAAAGCAAAGCTAATTCCAGTAAAAGTCTTCGTGTTTATTTTATTTTGTTTCGTCTACTGGCGAAGAGTCAAAGACTAGTAGGGATTACTTCAAAATTCTGGCCATTATTCTCTACAGCACCCATGATCAATTAAAAGTTAATAAAATTATCCAAGGTTTGGTCTAGATTAGGAGAAATTTCTCAGTGTTCTGAAACATCTGTTATTTGACCAGATTAACGTTGCTGTTTGTTTTGAGTGAAATCTTGATTACTGGACCATTTTGATGTGACATATTCACTGCAATCAACTATTACAATGTCTCGGGAGTGGCAGAAATCGCAGTGAAGTAAAAAGTGATATTAGACGACAATACGACGCTTTCTTTATCCAATTATTTCGTTCCATATGTTCCGATGGATAATTTGATTACGTAGTCCCTAGAGACACGTTATGTTTCGTACGCAGAATACATACCAAACAAATTAACGCCAACGATTCTCTATCAAGTTTATCATTTATACTTCCTCTCATTTACACATTGACGACTTAGATAACATACTGTGACCTTATTAAAGATGTTACTCATGCAAAGATACTTGGTAAAAGAAATATGTTATTGTTCTCAGCAAGCATTAAGGTTGTGTCCCATTGCCACTTTTGAGAAGCTGAAAGAAGAATTTCTAAATCGAAAGGTTTTGATGGAATCGGTGGGCTTGTGACGTCAGCTAAGATGCATCTAAAGTACGTAGTAAATTTGCAGATAGAAATCTGACCCACGTATTTCGAATCCTGATATTAAGCAGAAGTTTACATTAACCAGTAATGATACTTTTCTGCTTTCCTTCCCGCTACATTTTGCTACGAAAATAGCGTAGAAAATATTATTGATGGTATCATATCACCTCATCTGGTCATTCCTCACTCGCTGCTTTGTCACGGATACTTTTGATCAGGATGATGTATGGGCCATCTGTGTCCGCCCACCTCTAGCAGAGTGAAGGTGAAGTTAATTATTGAAGAGTAGAACAAGGAAATGGAAGATTTGTGTTAGCTCTCTACTGAGTGGCGTCTCCAGAGTATGACAGGTATAGCACGTGCCATGGGCGCCAGTGAAAGAGGAGAAGCGCCGCTGAGCAGATTTTATTATATCATGCAAGCCATTCTCGGGTAATGACAACAACAACAAAAAAAATCTTCATATGTATGACCTGTCTTTCATTGTCATAAGTTATCAACACTAGAATGGCCCGATTGTTAACCCAGTTTTATGAAATTATCAGGTAAAAATATAGTGCACTGAGCTACATGACCACATGTCTCACAATGCTACTGTTCACAGACAACATTGACAATAATTATGCCTTCAACTGAAAGTTCGGGTTTCATGGTGCACTGTTGTAGTTTTCATGTAATGTCATCAATTGTTCACAAAAAGATTAACGGGCTTGACCTGTTATGTACTTTTGAACTGATATTTATTGTGGAGAGTTATTTAAAAGATGTGTCAGATATTTGGACAGAGGCACAATGTCATTGCTGGCCAGTGGCGCTACTTTTCGTAGATACGCCACTGTCTCTATAAACATCACAATAAACACAAGGAGAAAATACATGGTGACTGGTAGTCAAAGGCGTGTAAATGAAGTTTGATGGTGGAGGAAACAAACCAGATGGACAGGCAGACAGTAAGACAATTAATATACTCTAAGATGGATTAAGGGACAGAGATAAAAATGGAAGACATTGGAAAGCCCCGAGGTGGATGGATGGATGGATGGATGGATGGATGGATGGATGGATGGATGGATGGATGGATTTAGCTTTTCCAAGACGGGGAGAAAATCATCAGAAACAGACAATGGAGAACTATGACATTATGTATTTATGTGAGTGAGAGAGAGAGAGTGAGAGGGAGAGAGACAGAAAGAGATACAGAGAGAAGAAAGCATGCAAAGACATCGAGAGTCTCACAGAAAATATCTAGGCCATCCATGCGGGTTGTCCTGTCAGTACCGCTGACAGATAGGTACAGTGAAGTGATACCAGAGCATTTTCACACAGACATTTATTGATACAAGCATTCAAGTTAATGAAAGCTGGCCAACTTTTCACAAAATAAAGTGCGTTTCCTGTTAGCTGACTGGACAAGTTCCATGGAAAGATCCTAAGCTGGATATTAAGCAAAGCAAGAGATAGAGGACACGGGGAACACAGAGGGCACAGAGGAGGGATAGAGAGATTGTGGGGGAGGGAGGGCAGAGAAGGGGGAACAAAAGACAGCATAAGACCGGCGGTCACCGTAGAAGCTAATAAGACTATATTTCCAGACAATTTAATCAGCACGTGATGTTAAAGTGTGCAACTTCTAAGCTATCAGGGACACGATCAGGGTTTGGAACTTGGACATGTCTGCAACATATCCAGATGTAAATCTACATTAAGCTTATGGAATTAGAGAGACGACTGAGATACGGCGAGAGGACATGATGATATGGATCGACATGGATTCCACGTCCTCAGACAACTTTTGTTGTTGTTGTTGTTTCCTTGCATGTTTTAGCCGTTTTCCAGTTTTCTGGCTGTAAAGACTTTTCCTGGAGTTGCCAGGTTGGCTATTTCAGAGCCAAAATTGGGAAGGATTTTGAGTTTTGTTGTTTGTTGTTTTTTTTTTAGCGGACCTTGCTGAGGTGGCTATTTTTCGGTTATTTTCAAGGACTGATCATTAGTGCTTTAAAATACAGCCACTATCTTCTTGCAGATTTTGATCGATCTCTAAGATAGCGTTCATTCCATCAGTGGCACTCGTTCTGCACGTAAAACTTTTAAGGCTTTTTCTTGGCTACTTTGGGCCGCTGGTCGGTCTGTATTCTAACTCGGGACCTGGCAACATTAGTTTCCATCCTTGCACTCTTTTCTTTTCCAGGAAAATATAACGGAACCCAGACAGCACAGACTGGTCAGGCTGACCTCCATTTCCGAGTGAAATGCCCGCCCCTGTCCTTCTTGCCCTGAATGAAGGACAGACTGTGTTGAAAGAGTAAGGGCTTCACAAAACCAGTTAGAGTGCAGCATCCATCCAGTGATATTTTCGTTGAAATAATAAGATTGCGTTGGAAATGCCAGTGGCGTAGCAACGGTGCTTAATGGGTTGGGGACACTTGAGGGGCCACTATGTTTGGTGAGGACAGCACTTTTGAAACAGGACTTGTACACACTGCTGAAATAGCAGGACCGCGCATCTCACAGTTGCCTACATGATGCACTGTTCTTTTCCTCTGCTCTATATTTCTGGATGAAGTGTCCTTCATGAAATCGAATAACTCATGAACTCTAATTTTTCAGCCAACACTTAAATACAGGAATGCGTTTTTTGCCGAACAATAGTTTTGAATTTCTTGATTTACCCTCTCCTCCTCCTCCTCCTCCTCCTCCTCCTTCTCTCCGTTCCACATCCCCAACTCAATTTTTGTACCTAGAAGGGAGGAGGGGAGGAGGAGGAGATTAGTTGTGACTGACTGGTGCTCATATTAAGATTCCATTCGTTCAGAATGTGTCACTTATCTTTCCATTATTGTGACTTTGTTCATCGCAACTTGAAACTGAAATTTTAACTTTTTAACTTTTAATGCACTCCAGTGTTTCCTTTCTTGATATAGATTTCTCTCTTCACCACTCACTCTTTTTTCTTCCTTCTTACTATCTCTCCACTCCTGCTTCTTTTTCTATCTGTTTTTCCCTTTCGCTCTTTCTCTCTCTCTCTCTCTTTCTCTTTGTCTCCTTCATCTCTTCCTAAAGCTTCATTTATCCCCACCGCTCTCTCTCTTTCTCTTCTTTCCTCCATTTCTTTCTCTCTCCGTCTCTTTCCTTCTCTTTTCTTTTCCTACCTGCTTCTTCTAACTCTCTCTCTCTCTCTCTCTCTCTCTCTCGCTCTCTCTCTCTCTTTCTCTCTCTCTCTCTCTCTCTTTTCTCTCGCATATCCTATCTATAAACACCTCCAAACCTAACGCATTTCCTTTAATGTACGACCCACCAGATCATGTGAAAAGCCTAAGTGCATCCATATGGTTCGTTTCACGACATTAAAAGCATAAATATTGAAATCATTCAAACTTCATTCTAACGCATGCTGGAATAATCTACCCTAGCAGCCTCGGGTGGAGTTTTTAATTATTATTTTAACACGCTCCAGTAGTATTTTAGAGGCTTGGGTTTCTCATGCTGAGATCAGTGGTATTTGTGGCATTCCAGAAATGTTGGGATGTGTCTTCCGAAAATGAGTGTGAAACTTTGGCATATGTGAGAAGTTTCAGGCCGAAAATTCGTTAATTTAAAATGCTTACGAAAATAATTTCTGCAACTTTGAAGCCTCAATAATTTACATGCAACTTAAGGTAAGGAACCGCCTTTCCCATTTAGACTTTAATGCAGTATCATTGTGCGCACGGTCTTTTCTAGATCAGTGCGTCAGAATTGCACACCGAAATGCCAAACAGTGCGTTTTCTTCTGTTGTGGATGATGATTATTTTAAGAATACTGTATCTTCAATCATGATTCACATGTGTCCCTCAAATTTTGCAGAGATTGGCTGCAATGCAAAACACAGATTTGCAGGAGAATTTTTTACAATCTGGTGTATATTTTTAATATTATAGCTCAAACTCCAGTGTCTCTTAGGTGAGACCACCGATTTTCATTCCCATTTTTATTTTTCGATGTACACTGATTTTCTTTAAAGGCTTTCTTGCAAACCTGTCCATAACAAAATTTTTCCGCATGCCAATCTTCTAGTTTCTGACTGTAAGTAATTAGGATAAATTTTCACGCCCTCAAGAATAGCATCTGGAGGTCTCATGAATCGTTAGTTTAATTGTGAGAATAATAATTTTTGTCTCGTAATATGTTCAAATAACACCTTTCAACTGTAAATGTGAGATTCATTGCGATGGAAACCTCGCAGCATGTGAGAAGTTTGTATGTAGTAAATATTTTGATAGCACTGACAAGATAGAATGCAAAATAAAATTAATAATAAGGCAAAGTTATTAAAACAACAAATATTCAATGTTTCCATCTCTCTCTCTCTCTCTCTCTCTCTCTCTCTCTCTCCTCTCTCTCTCTCTCTCTCTCTCTCTCTCTCTCTCTCTCTCTCCTTCCCTTTCTCTCCCTTCCTTAAAAGCCTATTAGATACCGTGATGAACAATACTTGGCATCCCTTATTGAGATGATTAGCGACGCCACTACTGATCGTGAGCAATTTTAGCAACACATACTCATAAGTACTCAAAACCGTAAAATATGATTGTCGTTCAAGCCAGACTTAGTTACATGTCTATCTATAATGGCCAACTCATATCATGTCTTTATTATACCTTCAGGTCATCGTAATATGTACTATAAGACTTGTCAACACAGACAGCCATAGTCTAACCTGAAATTGGTACTTGGGGAGGGTTAAAAGGGCTGGAGGCGAGCGAGGGAAAATATCACTACTCTAAAAAAAACACTACATATCATTGACCCCTGCTTTACTCTTATCGCATGGAAGGGGCGAACACTGGAGAATAGAAGATCTTCCACATATCGCTAGTCTCTCCTTCCATCATGGCGTCCATTGTTTATGCAGTGTGGCTAGTGTGCGGCCCTTGTGTGATCTCACAGTGACATTCAGTCCTGTGCCCCAGCTGAGGTGGCGCGGACCACTTCTAATCACTGCTCGGCAACAAATTAAAAAACAGAATCGTTTTTCAGACAATCTGTCTTAATCTTGTCTTAAACAAGATGGAAAATAACAATTTGGAAAAACAGATTACATATCATCAGCAAGTCGTGGTTAGAATGGACCTCGGACACTGGGACTTGCGTAAAAAGATATGTGCATCCTCTCGCTCGCCCCTCGTTATCCCAAGAGATTTGTGAACGAGCATTTCGCGTGCATGGCGGTGCTCCATCACAATGGGTGGCATTTCCGTGTTAGCACCTCCAGGTGGCAATATCCATTCCCTTTAACCCTCTTGGACAGTCTCACTCCATTCTTTTCTTTCTTCCGTTAACCCTCTCGGACAATCCCACTCCATTTTTTTCCAACTTCCGTTAACCTCGGACAGTCCCACCCCATTCTTTTCTTTTTTCCGTTAACCCCCTCGGTCAGGCCCACTCCATTCTTTTCTTTCTTCCATTAACCCTCTCGGACAGTCCCACCCCATTCTTTCCTTCCTTTTCATTAACCCCATCAGAAGGTCCCGTTTAATGCTTTCAGTCCTTCCCTCAAAGGCACTCCCGACGTATAAAAGAAGAGAATAGACAAGATGGAACACATCTCTTATTTGAATTTAGTTGAATTTAACTGCATGGTTCACATCTGGAAGCGCTACTCTTTCCCTTTTCCGAAAATCGTGACTAAAACATTTCATAAAACATTTCATCTACTCTGTAGATAGTCATTTGCTTGTCCATCCGAAAGTTGCAGCAAAGAAAAGGTCACAAAAACCCTTTACAATTTTTTAATATTATTATGAAATTAAATTCGTCTGAGACAGGACCGTCTCCGTGGCCATTTGAAAGCGGGGCTTGCTTTCCAACAGTACCTGTCTTTTGGCGCACTTTCAATTAGTATAGTCCGGGATGTCCCTCTTTTTCTTTATTTCCTTCTATCCTTTTTATTAACCCTCCCGGACTGCTCTTCCTTTCGTCTTTCGTTTCCATCTTCCCATTTACCCTCTCAGTCGGGTCCTTCTTGTTATTTTTCCTTCTTCCACTTGACACAGTTCTTGTCATGCCGAACCTCTTTCTTCTTCATTTCCGTCATGTCTATTGGAC
>JAWQUT010000072.1:949286-969734 GCA_033807755.1 Ellobium chinense
ACGCATCATGAGTTCTCCATTTGGAGAAATTCCACAATCAGCCAAGCAGAGATTCAGGTTTTCGTTTGTATGTGTTTCTGTAACAATGTTTTGTTTTAAGGGAGGGGTTGTTAGCCCCGTGACCCAACCCCCAACCTGGAGGACCAGGTGACTCTGTGTCGGGAGTCACTACCTGTTTTTTCGCCATTTAGTCGCCTCGTACGACACGCTAGCACCACGTCATTCCTATTCTTCGCGAGGCCGGGAACTGAACGGCTGTATTGACGTCATAAAATGTAATTAATTTTTCATCGGGTGTACGACGATTTTTTTGTTGTTAATTTACGTCTTCCACCCCCATCTTCTTGTTCCAGATTAATAAATCCAGATTCAGATTGCCAAAAATATCCACACTTTCATCGTCACAGAGTTTATTTGACATCATTCATACCCTTGACTTCTTCATACAGTTCCTACATGCCTCTCTCGCTCTCCCTNTCTCTCTCTCTCTCTCTCTCTCTCTCTCTCTCTCTCTCTCTCTCTCTCTCTTCTCATCGTTTTCACAACAATATTTATTTATTCTTATATTTGCCTGTAATCCTATTAATCACACACACACACACACACACACACACACACACACACACACACACACACACACACANACACACACACACACACACACACACGCGACATCACATCTCACAGATCGGATCTGTCAGTACAAACTGAAAACTCAGGGTATGTGTCTCTTTTCGATCAGTCAAAGACTTTATACATTTCTTCTCCTCTCTTCTTCTCTTTTCATTTTCTTCTTCTTTCTCCTCTTCCACCTTCTCTTCCTCTATCAGCATGATCGTCATGCAGTTCTATACAACACCTGGCTCCTCTCCTGCTATTCTATCCTGTTTTCACATAACACTAGATTAACATCAGTTCCATCTAAGCACATGGCTTATCTCGCCATTATCCCTCTCCTCTTTCTTTCCATCCCCTATGTCTGTAATCTCCTTCATAATCCCCTCCCTCACATAACTCCGCCCCTGTTTTCGTCCCCATGCGTCTTCGCCTGTTTCCTGTGGCTGTGTTTAGTTGTGCCATACAGTTCGCTCACGCACAATGCACATCGAGAACGTCTTGTGATAATGAGTGCTCATTTCCTGCCTTCTCTATGCGCATGACATGAGTGATGGCCCTTGCGAGATCCTTTAACGGCACGGAGGCGCGCTCTAGCAGAGGGGTCACTCAGTTTGTAGGGACAAAGGTCTCGGATTTAGGATTTGGGTCTGGGCTCACCAGTGATTAAAGTGACGCTGCACTCTGGGTTTATGATGCCGTAATCCTGGTTGGGGGGGNGGGGGGGGGGTGATTTGGTTGTGCTGTTGTTGTTGTTGTTGTTGTTGTTGTTGTCTCTCGGTGGTGAGATGGTGGTGGTGGGGGTTGTAGTGGCGTAGCGGTATGGGTAATATGTTGTTGTGTTGCTTTTGCGTCTGTTCTTGTTGCTTTTGATGTTGCTATTGTTGATGCTGCTACTAATAAAAAGTCCAGTTTCAATATGTTTTCATTTTTATCTTTACATCCGGCCATTGCCAAGTTCCATTGTGTGGTTTTCAGCTATCACGACTTTTGATGTTTCAGATAATGCTAGAACGGTTTAAAAGCAGAGCGTGGTTTTCCCATTAAAAGCAGAGCTTTCCTCCATTGAGAATGACTTCTTTTTGTAAGGGTGACCTCCCTTTGAAGAAAAACGTGTTTTCGGTATCTCTGAAGATATTTCTAGTATCCATTGAAATAATTACTTTAATATCTAACCCACCAGCTAAATTGTTTCTGGTTGAGAACATTCTCGAGTTAGAAAAGTTTATGGAAGATTGTCAGCAACAAATCACTCACTTAGCAACAAGAAATCCATTTCAACTGTGCTGTGGTGTGAAGGAAGTAGATCAAAGCCTTTCTCGCTTTAGAATTCAGCACCTCAAGACTGGATTTCTTAAGTGAGTTTATTCGATGATGTTGAAATCGTTGACGATGTTGTTAATAAGTGAAGTGTCCATGGACTCATTGTCACTGTCCCTACATGAATAAACTTTGTACGGAAACAGTCAAGTCAATGAAGCGGCACTGGCTCTTTCGAAATTCTTCTTTTCTTCCCCACCCCCCACCCCCCCCCANCACACACACACACACACACACACACACACACACACACACACACACACACACACACACACACACACACACACATTCCTTCCACATTCCAGATATATTCATCTCAACAACTGTTTCTATCTTGTTTGATGAATGTGAAGATTCGAAACGAAAAGAAAATACAAAAATAAGGAAAGGGAAGTGAGTGATGGTGGGAGAGGAGGTGAAACAAACAAATAAAAGGCCACACAATGAGTATTAATGTTTGCTATATTGTACACGATTTGTTTGTAAATTATACCAACGCAGAAAATTTAAAGTTTGAATTTCTGAATTACGCAGTGTGCTTCTGAGGCCAAACACGGTGTTTACTTGAAGGGGCAAGACTAGTTGTTGTTAGTTTTACTGTCTAGTTAAGTCCGCATCATTTCTCATAAAATTTAAACTGTGCAAATGTTTCCTTTCGTCCGATAGTTTGTGAGAAAACATCTCTAGAATGTCAAGATTTTCAACTTGTGTGCGCTGCCATTACTTCTGCTGCATGACGTCAAAAAACGAGATAAGCTAGTAGAATATTTATTCCAGACAGTTTGTGCATGCGTCAACATCAGTCCAAACGAGCCAGCTTTTCTCGTTTTATGACGTCACACACCACAATAATGACGTCGTACACGGGATGAAAATCCTGACATTCAAGCGGTGTTTTCTTAGAAATGGTCAGGTGAAACGAAAATTGTAAGCAGTTGTTGACACGTTATAGACTGTGAAGCAACTATCTACCCCTGTCCCTCTAATGATATGCATTAGCGAAAAAGAAATGGAGAACCGGAGAGCCTTGGCTACCCACTACTCAGGGCAATTCATAAAGTTGCAAATCTGTGTTCTCGTGTTGCTTTTCATAATGTTTCATTGCCTCACTGTTACAGGGAAGTGTACTGTTCTTGTTGGTATGGCTGCCTCACCTGTTCAGTCTAACATCTTAACATGTAATACATAGTCTAGTCACTCTATCGCGAGCCCGGTTTACTACAGTGAATTGTTTCGGAATTTTGTACAATTTGTTTCGTTTCCTGCAAACTTATTATAACTGACTCTTGGGGTTTGTGATATTTACTGACTCATATGTGAGTAAAGAAACTGTTGTTGTTGTTGTTGTTGTTGTTGTTGTTTGTTGTTGTTGTTGTTGTTGTTGTTAAGCTGCTGTGTTGTTTTTGTTGTTGTTGTTGCTGCTGTTAAGCTGCTGTGTTGTTGTTGTTGTTGTTGTTGTTGTTGTTGTTGTTGTCCTTGTTGTTGTTGTTGTTGTTGTCGTCGTCGTCATCGGCTTTGTTGTTGTTGTTGTTGTTGTTGTTGTTGTTGTTGTTGTTGTTGTTGTTGTTGTCGTCTTTACTTTTAATGAGTGTTTCCTCTTGTGGTGTGTATAATGACGTCTAACCAATACATAAATTGAGCTATGAACTCGCTAAACATTTAGTCAGTTCATTTCAATAGGTCTGAGCCATCCATCCGTTTTAGGAAGTATTTTCATTGGCATTTTCCACTGAATGCCCGTTTGTGTGAAATAAAATGGAGATTGACACAGCAAAAAGAGAGTTTACTGTCTGGGTCGAGCTGGCTGGCCAATGGTTAAATTCAATTACAGGGCATGAAATCTCATGTTCTCTCTGCAGGGGATTATCAAATAATGTGACAGTGTGGAAGAACTACACGAGCCCTGCATCAAATTATTATAAAGTTAAGAGCACGCGTGTTCCTTATAACGCCTACACTCATGGAATCGGACTTGGAACGTTTTCGTCCAAGCCAAGCAATATGGCGGCCTTACTTAGTCTATGTAGAGAAGCTTCATATTTTTTTAGATACCAATTCTTCTTTAGCATAGTTAGCATAAAGGACATTTGCTGTTACAGATTGGCAGATACAAAAGTTATTTCCCTCGATAACAGTTCACTAACGAGTCCGTGATTGCATTACGCCTTTGCTGTTTGTCATCACTTATGTTCGCTGTTTAGCAGTCTTAGGCATGGCCATCCTATTCTATGAATGGGTGTTGTTAATTATAAGACTAAAATGATCCGTCAGGTCGCACTTGTCCATTTTCTATGTTGCTACAGGGCTCATTCAGATGAGGAAACTTATTAGGGTTGTCTTGTGTTTTGATTGTAGCGTTTCAACTGCGCTGTTACGAACGTCGATGACACCAATTAATTTCTACCTCTGTTGCTAGCTTCACATACACACATAGGCGGCACTACTAATGACGCTCTCCTCGTGTTCTCCTGGGTTCGCGACTTAGATTATATAATTCGTGTTTAGAAATCATATTGAACACTTTCTTTACAATGAGATAAGTATCGTTAGAGCTCTACAGTACGTGCTACTATAATGGTGTGGCTACAACTACGTGCGAAACCTACAATTCAATTCCTAGTATAGCGGCCAACACTGACACTTCGAGTGGCCGCCACCAGAGACGAAGTCGCTATCAAAGACGTCAGCAGCGTTACATTTCAGTAGATGTGGCTGCGTGTGAAAGTCTCCATTTAAGCGTCCTCGTCTGTAGACGCCCATGGCTGATACCATGAGCCATGAACTCTGCTCGTAAACTAAATGTCATACTTCCACAAGAGGTCGCATTTTCGAAATTCATTTTTTTAAACTTGTGCCAGCATTCAAATCTTCCCCTAAGCAGTTCTGTTCTTCTCTATGTTCATTTTCTCAAAGCAGATCGTAATCAATATACTTAATCTGTAATTATTTTAATACACCTAGAGGAAACGGTTACATTAACAATACTGTCTATAGAGGAGACTCGTGTGTACAAAGTAACTGACTAACATTGTACATGTAACACGAACAGATATAACTTTCAGACTGACTGACACACTGACGTATTCGTGCTACCTGCAAGAGTTGTCGAGAATTTCTGAAAATGGTCACTTCGTTAGGCAATCATCTTTGACAAACATTGGATGATTGAATGAAGCAACGTTTCTTGCGATTAAACGATGGTTGAAAATGTGTACAAGCGGACTGACTTTACAGTGCATGCACCTTGGGATTTCTAGTGAGTCTTTGGAAATCTTCACCGTTGAGACAGTTTGTTTTTTTCCCTATCTTCCAAAATAATCGGTTTTGACATCATCCACTCCCACTGTATATTATGACTTTTATTTTCAAAAGCGCGTGGCGATGGGTTGGGAGCCGACGTAGCGGACGAAAGCAACCAACAATAAACATTTCATTATAGTCTGGTAAGGAAGAAAAGCAAAGTATGGGAGCGGGTCAGATATCATCCAAGCTGTTCATCACCCTGAAATCCTCGAATCAAAATAATTTAGACTAACCCAAATCTTTTTTCTTTCTCCACTACCACCCCCCCCCCCCNNNCCCCCATCTTCCTTTTTGTGGACACTCATATTGTCGCCGTGGCGTGCATCCGATGGGTCACTGGATCGCATGAGAAGCCCTAATAAAATCGCTGGAGCTGGCACCCCGCAATTTAAGAGGGGCCAACTATCGCTCCAATTTGCAATGCAAAGACGGGAGTTATTGGTCTTGGTTACGCCAAAATAGGAATTAGGAGCGAACCAAAACAAAATCAAGGGGGCAACGGCTTTGCTCATTTCCTGTTGAATATTGTGATAATCCTTGTTCATTGTTGTTCTAGGCCAGTTATTTTTAGAGTACAAATTGTTCTGTTTACTTGTCTTAAGAGGTTTATTTTGTATCGTTTGTTTTTCGTAGAATTGCGTCATATTTAGTTTCGTAGCCAACTCGATGACATTTTTGGTAAAGACAGTCTTGAGAACACTGGATGCCAGGGGTTATATTTTATTTTTCATTACTCTGTAAAAGGTAGTCGATCTATGATGAAAGGCCTTCTGGTTTTGAAAGCAGATGAAAATTAAATTAGATCAGGGTTAACGAGTAAGCCAAATAGTTGTTCATATGCGAAATCTCAGTTTCACGAATTAGTTTCGTATGTATCTTGCAGCCAATCAAAAAGAGGCTTACGTCGCCATACTAGGAACTAAGAGAGAAGGTATTGAGCTCTGAAGGCGAAAACAGTCATCTGGAATCAAAGTTATTTTGTTGCAGAAATCGAGAGTAAAAATCAATAAAATGTACAAAACGGGCAAATGTCAAGTAACCGTGGATGAATCTGAGTTTTTATGAAGCACATCAGATTAATGATGTAGAGAAAATTGTTCATCAATAGCGATTTTCGCATGATTTTTCTTTTCCTCCATTGCACGGAGTGATCCTTTGTCACTTCAGAAACTATATCACAGGTCAGAACAATGTTAAGTTAAAATGTTTATGACCTGAAGAAAGTACACACAATAAGCCTTCATGTCATGCCACTAACTTGACTTAGCCAAAGAGTGACTTCCGCCTCAATTTGCCTGGCTGCAAGTCATAATATGGTTATCTTTCTTGATGACTCTATAACAGGAGTTCAGCTTGCTGCACGCTACAGTGGACTTTTCAAATCAAATTCCCATGTTTTTTAACGAGTCATGAGTTCCGTTTCCATTTGTTTTGTATCCGTTTCACGCTACTCTACATTACAGTTCAGCATTGCATAAATGGGCAACAAATATTGCAGATTCACGTGTCTTTGCTATGTTGTATAGACATAAAATACATGTACAGTTTACTCCGCATAATCCCAATTCGGAAAATTAAAATTTCCTTTAATAGCAACACTTCCTACGTAACAATATGCTACATCTCTATAGTTTTACTTAACATCTAATATTACTACCTTGACAGGCCAGATCACTCAAGAACATTCTCAACCTGCTGGAGTGGTACAGTGTCGTTGCCATTCATAAACGCTATCATTAGCATTCTGACAATATCTTTCACTGTCTACAGCCAGTTAAAACATTTTACAGACATCAGAGCTGTGAGAAAAACAGTTTGAAAATGAGAATAAAATGCTTTCCCATGGCATTCACAACATGACTATGACCATGGAATCGAATCCAGGACCTTCAAATCCCGAGTCCAGAGCTGTAACCATTGTAGCAGGCAGCTCCTCGTCCATTACATAAACATGGTAATACATACACTTTTAACCCAGTCTCTGTTCTATTGAGCCATCATCTTGTTTTCCACTGTTTTCCACGTCATTACGCTTGACCTAAATACGTGAGGGCTGTTTTCCTTTTGTTATCCTGCGATAGCCGGGTCTCTGATACTGCACTGTCCAAGGCCATAATTAGCCCGTCGAAAGCCACCCCTTTAGAATTCTGGACAAGACCCCCGTCTTAATAGCATTATCGTGGGTTTTGTTTTGGTTTTTTTCTGGAATTGACATGAGCCAGTGTTGTTAAGTATCCTCGACATAGGGAAGCCCTGAACAAACATCTCTTGTCTCTCTTCTCTCCGATCCACGCCCAAATGAGTGGAAGAACTGCGAAAATGACAGTTCACGAGCTGAAACTGCCACTCACTTCATCGGTGCAGCCAAACTAATTTTACCAAGTTTTATATTTTGGTCTCCAGCACGGCCTGATAGGTCCTATGACTGGTTGACGAGACCGCCGGAAATTTACCAACGGAAGCTGGGAAGAGGAAAGAGGGAGTTTCGGTACTGATGAATGGTGCTAGAAAATGTCAGTGGGTCGCTTCCGGATTAGTAAGAATAATTGCGCGGACGTTACGCCTGTCAACATTTTGGAGCTCAATGAAGCTGATTGAAAACATTTCCAGTAGAATTAGACTGTATCTCGTCAAAGTCTATTGCCCCTAGAAAATATTGCTTGGCCCATCTTTCAGCAAGAGAAACAGACATCTGAAGAAAGCAAGAGAAAAAGACATCTGAAGAAAGATGGCTGAATTTCATAGGGTATTTTTAGAGAGATTTCTTTTACAACTGCGTTGTGAGTTCGCTGATCTATCTGTCTCCATTGACAACCATATTGCCACTTTCCAGCTGACTCCCACCTTCGTTGAGAAGTCTTGAATGCAAGGTAAGGACTATTTTGACAAATCCTGCAAATGTCACGGGTGAGCCCAACTCCGTCCATATTATCGACAAGGAATCACGAAATCATTGTTCTTTGCCTTGCGTTTACACTGCTTCCCCATACTGCATCGACCCACTTCGGCATCTGTGAAGATAATAATTACAATTTTGGTGGGAAGAGACATGAACTAAAACACTATCATATGCAGGACTGCCATCCTGACTCTTACTCTTTCATTAGATTCCAAGCATGCCAAAATTTAATGGATTTCACTACACTTTTTTTTTAAACCTTCTGATCCTTTATATAAAATAAAATGGGTTACATCGGTTCTATAAATCGCACTGTGTTCATTCTTATATCTAAAATCAGTTATTTTAGCTAAACATCGTTAATTGTACACAGTTACATCAGTTCTGTTAGTCTTTCTGTGTCCGTTCTCGTTCTTGGATGGTCCAGACGACACCAATTTCATTTTATATTAATCTTGATTTCTTTTTCTCCCATGAGACAAGTGAACGTCTACGGAAGGCGCCAAATGGGCTTGGTGAAGGTCTTGCCCACATTTAATTGACAGTCACCGGATAAAGAGCAAAGAATGTGGATTTCGCAATAGACAACTCTGTTGATTGCATCCTGGGTTCGTCTTTGGAAACTAACTGATATTTTCATTGGTTTTATTTTGGGATCTAGGGCCTTATTGTTGGCTGGTGGGGGACGACTGGCTGGGTGAGGACAATCAAAAGCAGCCTTTGCTTTAAAACATTTTTAACATAGATGGTATTAGATCTTAACCCCCATGCATGTTTACTGACTTGGCGCTGCTAAGATTAACTTTATGCTCAGATTAGCATGCCACGTTCTTTGAACATTAGAATCTACGCCGAGCATGCTTCTTTAATCTTTAATGGCTCTTAAAAGTACAGAAAATAATGTATTCCTTTAATACGTAATAATATTATGCTATATTCGTTTTCAGTGTATTGTGTATTTCTGTCAGATGGGAAGAGTGCGTACTTTAAAGGACATTAGTGATTTCAACATCAATTTTATTTAGAAAGTGGATTGTGTACATAAGATTCAATGACGTGAAGATTTGAGTTTGTTGATCTCTAGTCAGCCAGACATTTCTGGTATTATCTGAATTCTGAATATGTATGTGTGTGTGTGTGTGTGTGTGTGTGTGTGTGTGTGTGTGTGTGTGTGTGTGAGGGGAGGGGGAGGAAGGGGCATGAGGATGAACATTAGATTTTCCGACTGAAAACTCCTTTTAAAACACAGCTATGCTCATATTTTGCCCTGAAAAAAAAAAAAACAGGCTTGATTTTTAACCATTCGCCTGGAAGAAGTGAGTTTTAAATCTGGATTTCCTGAAAGGTTATGACATTTGAAACCAAGCTAGCATAATGTCCATATTAAGGTTCAGTGGAACTCGGTTAAGTCGAAATCAATTATTCCGGAAAGACATCTTATCCACAGCATTTCCATTCTTCCATATCATCTTGTTGGTTTTTTTTCTCCATTATATTAAAACGCAAACACTGAAATAAATTTGCTAACAAATAGATTCAGTGGTACTATGTCTGCCTACAATGGTCTGAATCGAGATCACGGCCATCACTTAAGACGATTCGCAATATCCTTGGCGCTCATATGAAGTAGGACATATTGTGGGGACATTACAAAGTATCATTTCACAGCTGATACGAAACAACTTTTAAGATTTCCTCAATTTCGACGTCTGTGACGTCCTCGAATACAGCATTCGGGTATTGCCATTTAATCAGCATTTATGCTTGAATATCGAAAGTATCGTATAATAGAAGGCGATACATTCAATCGGAAGGAAACTAGGTTCCTGTGGCGCAGTCAGATACTGTGATATAATAGGCTTTTAGATGAGCTGAAGTAAACAGACTAACATACTACGCTTAATTTTAACGAGTGGCTGAGGGGTTTTGCTTTATAGTGCTTTGTTGTATTTCATCGCATCATTGTTTCATATCGTCACTGGGCTAGCAGAATGGCATATCTCATTTTTCACAGTTTGGAGATAATAAGAAAAAAGTGATTTATTTCCATGTTTTTGCTTCAATTACACCGAAAACGTGTAGGGCACTTTAATGTTAAGGGACGCTAAAGCACTGCTCGTATAAATTGCGCAACATTAAAATTATGGGATGTATATGAGATGTGCCTTTTTGTGACAGTGCCTTTTTGAGAGATGTCGTTTTGAAACTGGGCTCATTATGAGTTGTGCCTTTTTGGTTTTGTTCTAAAATCAGTTGTGCCATTTTGAAGTTGGTCACAACATGAGTTATGCCAAAATTTGCTCAGTTACTTTGAGATCTGCTATTCTGCAACTTGTTTTTAATTAAGAGTATTAGCCATCCTCTGTGTGATGAGTGGAGATTTAGGAATTAATAAATTTTAATAATGGCCTTCAACTTAGGGGACAGTGTGGCACATTGGTACATCATACATTATTGTAGTCAAACAGCACCAAGAAGAGAGAAGTATGACAATCCATAGTAATATGAAGTATCGATTTCTAGCAAGACGAATACAAGAACGGTTATTGTTGAAACTTGACAAGTATTGAGATGTGCCAAAATGATATTGGTATGGCAATGATATGCTATTTCGCATCACTCATTTTGGCATATCTCTGAGATGTGCCAGAATGACTGTAGAACCAGAATGGCATAACTCATGGGCTGAGATGTGCCATATCTGTTTTTTTTTTAAATAACACGAAAATGGATCAGCGCATTTTATTGTTTTCTTGACCATAAGACGGGCAATGTTCTTATGAATACGTTGATATGCTAGAGTCATAATGGCATATATATCTCTGAGATATGCCATTCTGCTAGCGCAGTGACGATATTACTTGTTTTTAACCGTTAAACTGTTGATGCAACATTTTAAAGCGTCCAAATGTCTTGATAAAATCGAAATAGGGTCGAAATCGAATAGAAATCCCGGAGCTTGAGTCCTGATACCAACAATGAAAGTGCTAGGTTTTGAAAATATCGATACGGACTCAGTCAAATGATCTTTCCCATCGCCCGGCTACTTTGAGATGATGACAACATATCCATCACGTCTGGAACATCTTCAATATCCTTTGGTGCGGCGAAGATTGGACAGCATAGGTCACGTGACTCGCTGCGCCACGCACGGAACCTTTGATGACGCGAGAGCCCTTGTCTGAACCCGAACTGACAACACGGACAAATGGCGCTATTCATCAGTGTTTATTGGCCGCAGTGTGCGGTACCGTAGTTCCGTGATTAGCCCCAAAGCTTCCCTGGAATGCCTTCCTTTTTCAATTTCAACTGTCAGGGTGAAGAGGTCAGGTTCTTCCGTGACTCGGGCTAGCCGTCGGCCGTCTTTTGGTCATCCTCGTGGGCACTAGTGGCCGTTCTGTACTGGCGGATGACGGCCACGTCCTTCAGTGAATATGTCCCTTTATGACATCTGGTCGTGGCGCAATGATGGCTGTCAACACGCCAGGAATGTGCCATTTATTTCCTGTCTGCTTCCCCGGTTGTAGTTGCAAATAGTGTGTGGATTGTCACCGGAAACATTTTACTGTGGTGGAGATGTCTGTCATACTAAGTTTCTGGATAACTTCCCAAGTGTCTGCTATTCTTCGCTTTGGGCCTACAACAGTTTTGAATAATTAGGTTGAACATCATGTTTCCTTCTCTTCCCGGAGACATTTTTCATCCCGCCTTACATGATGAATGCACAAAGAACGTGCCATGAGTTTGACGTCTAATGGCTACTGTAGAATCATCACCTCGCCTGTCAGCTTGATTTGCACTTGACCCGAATGGTTAGGGATGAAATTATTTTTATCAAATGGTGAAAACAGTAATCGTTGCTTTTAGCATGGGGTTCAAACTGGTGGCCACTGACATTCACAGCACCCTCTTTGGGCCCACATCTTTGTTTCAGTACCTGTTTTGGGCCCTTTTACTTTCGCCACAATTTAACCTGTTTTGGGCCCACATTTTCAATACTATGTAATCGCTTAGCATTCAGTTGGTATAATCTATTCTTCCAGTAAAAAATGTACACGTGATTTGATGTTTCTCGTGGCATGTGTATAAGAAAAAAATATGAGTGCAAATGTGTAATTTATTTCAGTGGGGCAATACACCTTTCAAATAATAATAATGAAATAAAAAAAATAAATAAAAAGGGAGCTCCGCCTATGATTTCTGAAGTCGAGTAAAAGGCATGTGGGTAAGAAAAGTACTCACATTTGTTTACACACTGGCAGCAACACGTCTGATTCACACTTCTGATTTAGTCTGTCACAAGTTATTGAAGAGACAACATGGAGAAAATTATCATAGATTGAGGGAAGATCGGCTTACTTATTATAGAAAATCATAGATTCTGTTAGCGCAGAGATGCACCAACAAACATAATTGTCATGCCCGCTGTACCACAGATTTGAATGTAACAGAAATTACCAAGTCAAGCTCACTTGTTCACAGTCATCCAGCAATGATTGAATGTGATGTTGAAAAATGTCAGCCGACAATCGTGCAAGAGGAAAGCAGAGGAAGATACAAGCCTTAAAGCAACAAAGATCATTGTGAAGAAATCAAAGACACAGAAGGCAGCTTGGATTATTCACAGATGAAAGGTCTGCGAGATGCAATTTGCAGAAAACGACTTAAACTCAGATCATCTCTTCTCAGAAGCAAAGAACAAACATGCTCAGCTCTCCTGGAGGAAAAGGAGAAAAATGATTCAAAACAAGACACAGCGCCGAGAAACTCTGATCCAGAAAAATAGACACTCAATCAAATATCATCATGATTTCAACAGAATCGAACTTCAAATGTTATGCCTGCCTGATGTTGCTGAAGGGACTTTTAAATTCAGCTCACGTCATTTTGTACAATTTATACCATCCATGGCAATAGAAATGGTATGTACGTGCCGTGTATATTTTTTCTTCTTCCAGACAAGAATAAGGTGACATATTTGAGAATGCTCAATCTCCTCACGGAATTTAGTGAGAGCTTAGACTTACAGCTGGACAACAAGAAAGTTCACCTAGAATTCGAATCAATAATGATATCGGCTGTGGAGGAAGTTTCTCCTACAAGTGATGTCAGAGGTTGTCAGTTTCACCTTGATCAGTTATGGTGCAAACAAATAAAAAACTAGGACTTGCCCAGAGTACATGACCCTGATAATGAAATAGAAATCTGGCTAAAGACGTGCTTTGGATTACATGCTCTGTCAGTCTCAGAGGTGGAGGATTGCTTTGCTTTTGTCCTTTACTCAGAGAAGCCAGAGGATGAACGGCTGGATAAATGTTATAATTAACTGCCCAAAAATTACATTTTATCAAGCTCAAATTTCCCACCCATCATTTGGACACATTATTATTATACAGTTGAAGAGGAGAGACGGACGAATAACGGATGTGAAAGTTTTCACAGTATCTGACAGACCATAGCTACAAACAAGGAGAAGGAAGAGGGCAGAATGAAAAGACAAGAACTGACACAGAAATACAAGGATGGGCTTATTTCCCAAAAGACTTCGTCACAGCTGTTTGCTGGAAACTGCAGCCGATCATCGCATGATTCACTGGCAGGACTCAGTATATAATGTACAAAGTTTCACCTCTGATTTATAACAGATTTCTATCAAAAGTTTTATTACAACAATTTTATCGAAGATAAGAGACCTTTCTTCATAATATCGCCCTGTTTATAATTTACTCATGCAAGCCTTTACCACAAATGTTTATCCTGCAAGAAATCCTACTTCCACCTCCCCGTTGGTGTGCAGGGGCAATGAGCACTAGCCCGGCTAACGGACGAGGTATAGACATTTTGGCCTATGTGTATCACGAAATTACCTCACGAACTCTTGAATTTCTGAGCCCACCCCTAAAACTCACCTCACAAAATCGAACACTCCTCAAACTTCAAACAAAGATGTCTAAACGAAAGTATTGTGGGGATGCTGATTTTACAGAGAAATCCCAAAACGACAACATTATATATTTTATAATGATTCCCAGTCACTTCCCTTTTCATTTTCGTTCTCTGCGTGTCATTTTCTCCTTCTTCATAATACTTCCTTTTCGCCTCACCTTACTCCATCTCTTCCACCTCCTCTCCTTCTCTCCTTCTCCTCCTTCCTCTTCTATTTCTTTTCATCTTCGCCTTCTTCTACGCTCCTCTTCTTCTTTCTCTCCAAACTAATGATTGTCAGATCCACCGCGACAGATGTGGTGAGGCCCCGATCCTCACGTTCAGATAGATCCATGTCCATGGTTCCCACTTGTGAGCTTAATTTTTAATGTAAATTAGTGGTAGCCCTTTCCAGGTCTGAAGATGGTGGTTGTTGTTAGTGTTATAGTATGTGTACCAGTATTAAAAGGAAAACGAATCATGCATGCTTAGATAGCGGCTGGTTCAATTTTTTTGTTTCTTCATTTCTGGTCTTTTGCTGCGTTCTGCCAAAGGAGAGTGGTACCTTTGCATATTTGGCTTCAATGTCGCTACGCCATTGACAAGAAAGAAAGAGAAAAGGCTGGTGGTTCACTATAGGTGAGTAGCGGCTTACGCCATGCAGATCCGGCCAGTACGCATTGACCATATACCTCCTCTTACTGTCTTTTTTGATAACATTGGTGCTACTGGCAGAATAATTATTTTACAGATGATGGTTTTGGTATTCATCACCATGGAAAACAGCTTGCTAACAACCGCGGTGACGTTCTTACACTAACTTACAGTATCTATATCAAAAAGAAAAAACACCTTCCCAAGTTGAATTAATTAGATCTCTTAAATTAGTCTTCTATACATTTTTTTAAAACAATGCACGTTAAATCATTCTCTCAGTTCATTTGCACTGAAGCAACACTGTCTACTTTCTAATCTATGCAGAGGCCACTTAGAGTTCAGGTGACTCTTGAAGCACACATCTTGCTTGAAGGTAAAGGCGAGAGACAATATTAATTAGTCTATGGGAAATGACTGGCGCAGGTTTGAAGAAGAAACAAAGGCAAGACGGACATAATTATAAGCCAGCCTGGGGACTTCTTCATCATCCGCGTGTCTTTCAATCAAACTCAAAACAAAGTGATGACCAGGCCTTTTGTTATCTGTCTGTTACAACTCTCACACAAAATTTAAATTGTCGTAGTTTCTATAGACTATTAAAATTTGGGAAATTCCAAACATCAGGATGGGCTTTTCCACAGCTATGTCATAGTTACTGTTGCCTCCAGCCCCTCCGTCCTACGCTCCTCTCTCCAAACGGTCCGTCTAAAAAATATATTACATATTATTATATATATGGAAAAGGAGGCATAATATGATGTTGAATGTGGCATCAAGATATCCTTGGTTCCTGATCTCTTGTTAATGTTTGAAAATGTTCGATGGTGTACACTCGAGCAATGCCGACATACTAGCCGGGAATGCCCAGATGTCTGGGAGTAACAAAAACATGCACGACAAAAAAGCGGATGTGTTGCAGAAAGCCAGTGATGGGTCCATGATTAGACAACAGTGACACCAGAAGGTTGCACATACTCGTATATATATATTCAGAAGGCACGCTATTCCTTCGGCCAAGTAGCGTGCGTATATATTCGAGGGTGTATCAGCTCTTTGAATTAACTTATGAAACTTGCCGGCCCTGACCATCAGCATAAGTCCTTGGAAGAGTCTCATGCTATTGCCCTTAAATTCTTAAATCATGCATACATCTAAATCTAGATTAAAGCTGCCTAACACTAGGACCGTGTATACTTGACTGTTTGACTTCCTTTATGCACCATTCTATAAAACATTCCCACTTAGAGCTTGATTGAAGGTTAGAGGAATGGTTAGAAGAGTAGAGAAAGCACAAACGAGAGAGTTTCAACAACACGATCATGTCTAGGAACTGTTCCAAGTTTGCTTTTTCTACCTTAACCCTACCCCTAACTCTGCCTCTGACCCCAATCCTAATACATTGCTTAAGAAATCTGCTAAAATTCCGGGGTCAACAAATATTAATAATGAATAATAACCCTTTCCCTGGTGTATAGCGTTGAGAAGGTCCAGTATGGAATCACTTGCAAGGGGGCTGGTTGATTGCATGTGAGAGAGGTCATCGTTTAGTCACAAAAATAAAGGTATGGGAACTGATTCAGAAATGCGTCCTGATAAGAATGTATTTCAAAATAAAACAAGTTGCCTTTCAATAGCATATTATACAGAAAAAACTTGAAACTCACAAAACATTTTATCTTATCTTTAGTTTCATATTAACGGCGTTCGTGGTAAAGGTACTCAAGTAAATGTGCACTTCATACACCAGTCTGATTTTCATAAGCTGATTTTCATTTCTAAATGCATGTCATCTATTAATAAACTCTCAACAAAGATAAAACCTAAGATGTATCATAAATCTGAATGGGCACTCATATGTGATTCAACAGAACTGTATATTTAAGGTTAGGTGTTCTTAATACAGCAGTTCAGAGCGGCATTGCTGTAACTGAAGATCGTGTGCATCAGAGCTTTCCCATGTTGTCCGGTTGTTTGTTTATGTGCATGTTTTCTTCACTCTTGATGATTCTGATTTATAACCCATGAGTGGGTTTTTAAATAAATCACATGGACAATTCATGTGGAATATGTTTGGACATATATATGTTTAGTGACAATTCAGTCATAATGCGTACTGAAGCTAACTGTACAATGATTGCCTAAAACTGTAAATTATCGCTCATAACTGAAAGGTTGATCCATCACCAAGGGTTAATATCTAAGCTCAAAATCCTGGATTGGAAGGAGTACAAAGCTGAAACACAATACTGTAATTAAGGATTTAAATTTCTCAGCACTGGACATGACAAAGACCAACTGATAGTAGGAAGTCAATATACAGTAAAAAAATTAAATAATATTCTTGAATCCTCAGTCCACACAAGCCACTCTATTACCGATGAACTCAAACTTCAACGATATATCTATATATCGACTGTGTATTCCCCACATTATATGGGTGGCTGCTTTGTCACAAACCCTCAGAACCTTATGATTTATCCTGTGTGGCAGGCAGAGAGTATATCAACATCATTTCAGAGATCTGGTCCTGAGAGGCACTTCGTTGTTTAAACAAGTGTTAAATTGCAGCTCACTAATTAATGACATTAAACATGGTGTCACTGCACTACCCAGAAAGAGGGATGAGTATAGGGGATCACCAAACTTTCAATAAATGGACAGTATTTTCAATCCCTCCTCTCAGCACTCCCATAGGTGGCATGAATGGCATCATGCTTAATAACTTTACCTCCCTACAGCTGAGGATGCGACCAAATTCAGTAGTTAATTATCAACATTTTAGGACGTATGAACAAACTACACACTGCTTCACAGCAGGCAACCTGCCAGACATAAGCAGTGTAAGCTCGGATACTACTTGGGCACCATCATTTCTTACCACACACACTGCTAAGTGCACTGAAGGAAACTTCCTAAAGAGAGGAACACACAGTGCTTGCGTTCCATTCTGCTTGAATGTGCCATATCATACAGCAACATACTTTCTGCAACCTGGTTATTCTACATCCCTTGGAGCCCTAAGAGTAGACCAGCAATACAGTTTACTGACTCTTCCTCACCATTTCAAAATGTCTTGCAAAATTTGAGACTCCTGATCAAAACAGTGTGGATTTATATTATTATACTCAATAAACCCAGATTTTGACTTTTGTCTTGTAAATATATAGACTATTAGCTAGAAACTAGAAGTTATCTTCATATATATACATTTATATACAGTATATATATATAATATGTATATATATGACACTCTGATACCTAGAGCATTTTTTTTAAGGATTTAGTCTGACATCCTTTTTGCTATAATTATAATCACTAACTGTGCATCCTTTTCATTCATCCCCTGTCTCTTCTTTGCACCCTACCTCCCCCCTTAATCTTTATGTGGTAGTGAATAGTCCACTGCATCCTGTCATGTCTGCTGCTTGTAGTATACCAAACTTTGCAGTTTCTGTGTATATTATTCGCTGTCAACTCCAATGTGGATCCCTTGCATTCTACATACACCCACAACTTCTCCTTCTTTCCAATAATTTGTGCAGTGAGTGGTGAGTCTCAATTTCATATCCTAAGCTCCTCACTGACCAATGGGACATATTATAAATCTTCTGCATTCTCACTCCCTTCTTCCACTCTTGCCCAGCCTCATTTCTAATGATACTGGCTTCAGCCCCAGGTTTTCAAAATTCCCTGGCTCTCACTGAAGTCCGTAACGTTTTTGAAATTCGTATTGCATTGTCTCACAATTTATCACTTTTCAATGGTTTCTTTTAATGAGGCTGTGTAAAACTGTTAAGTTAAATTATGAAATTCTGACACTTTGTTACTATATATCTTACCCACATTCATTCCAGCTCAGCCTTCTCAAACTCCTTAGTATTTCATGAAACAAACTTTTAAACATGATATTATTAATTATTCAAGTAAAGACAGTCATATATACCAGGTCAGATGTGCTTATAACTAGTATAACTAGCCAAATAAGGCAAAGAGGTCAATTCTGTGACTAGCCTAAAGTACACAAGTGTTTGATAATACATAACATGCGACACTGCATATCATCTGGCATTACTTTGTGCTGATTTCACGCCTTGAGCCTATGCATGTAAATAAGGATGTAATCAACAGGGCATAAATTACGTTCCTTTTTCTGAGAAATGTATCACATAAACATACTTCATCCCTTAAGCCATAACTTACTCGCAAGTCCTGAATTTTACCACATCAGCCCGCTATACATCTTAAGTATCCTAAAAATGAATATAATGGTTTAAAAAAATGCTTGGTTGTTTTTTTTTTTGTGACATCCATGTTGATTTTGGCCAAGTTGTGCCCCATGACATGCGCCCACTACAAGAATGGACCAGGAGTGTGGCATGCTATTTTCAAATATGATAAACTACAAACTGCATCTGTAAAATTCTGCCAGTCCCATCAACCTCACCCAAATAGACAGAAGGTTTATGCATAATGTGAACTCACTGGACATGCAGGATTCCTTTAATTAATAATGTATGAGCAAGTTTCTGCCACTTCTCCCATTTTGTTCTTTTCAAGGATGAGGTTTTATTTCAAATTCCATTCTCTTTTCATTTAAGACACCACACACAATGTAAAACTGTTGAACAACATATCAACTGATAGCCCCAAAAAGTTATCATCTAGTGCCCTACTCATACACTGGAAGTGCATGCTAATTTAGAATAAAGCAAAGGCTACCCAGGCTGATGGTATTCACAGGGTTAGAACGGGGGACAAGAAATAAAAGGAACAAACTGATAAATTCATTGAACGCAATGGCAGTGCTGTTTTATTAAAAAATAAGACTTCAAAAAAACACAGAGGTGGGAAAGTGTCATGACACATTAAATCTGGTGCTGCAGATTGAGTGTCCATGTTCCTCATACTCATGTCGGCTTACACACAGTGATGGGAAACTAGGGTCCAGGGCAAAGTCACATCCACTTTGCCAGGCATAGGTTATAGGGCTGGAATGAGGGATAAAGAAATAGTATGCTGGTGAGTAAAATATAGCATTACTCAACTATAAATACACACAAGAAAGTGGTACCATAAGTGATTAAAATCTCAAGAACACAGTAGAACTCACTCAACACTTAGCCCTTTAACCAAAATCTTGGTTAACCCGAGAGAAAGGAAAATCCCAATCCAAAGCCCTCCTTATTCATACCAAAATTTGATTAGCCCGATAACAACTTTCAGGGAACCTTTGATAACATGATAAGTGATGCATCAGCAGGAGAGGAAACATTGATGGCGGACAAGCCACTGCCGTGGCAATTTTCCCTCCCTTAACCCACTGGTGGCTTGGTGGTATGAAGATGAGGTTCATTTGACAACCACGGCTTAGTGGCCCATTACCAGTCTGCTGGTGGTTCAAATGCTATTTCAATGTGAAGAGAACATGACAATCATCATCTCTCCATTCTTGCATATGGTGCAAAACTGGTAAGTTCTAGAACACAGAAAGTGGATGAAAAACATTATTTAGTACTTGTAAAGGGCCACTTACTTTTTAGGCGTTGAGATACCAAGGTCCATATCATCACTGGCCATGCTTCTCACATCCATGAAGCTAGAAAAACAAAACAGATGTGTCATTAATGAATAAATCTTAACGCCCCTCACATTTTTTTATCCTTGTGGCACCAGACTTGCAAACTACACAGCCACTGTTAGCTGCTTAGATTCTAGACAGGTTCGCCCCC
>JAWQUT010000072.1:969873-980317 GCA_033807755.1 Ellobium chinense
CATGCCCCCCCACCTCCTCCACCACCTTGATGTCATCCCAAACTCCATTACTACAAATTGTGCTTTGATCAACAAGGACACCTTGCAGACAGCCAGTCCTCGGACCATGTCTGTAAACACCTTTTTGTCTGAAAAGATTCTGTTTTGCCAAAGTAAGTAGATCTAGCTGCCTGTCAGGCTGAATACTGTTAGGAATAAAATTATACTGGCAACTCTTTAGATACATTGATCAAACCTTTTCATATTCCAGTTTTGTTTTCATCTGTTAACCTAGACTAATTTCCAAATGGAAAAATATAACTCTCCTCTTCATATGGACAGAAGTTCTTGCAGCTATTATGGAAGTTCTCAGTTCCCCTTACACTGTACACAGAACCAAACACCGACCATGTAGAATGTCAACAAAGTTGGCAAGAGCATACTCCTGACAATATCAATAATAACAACAATAACAATAACTGTATTAAGCTCAGGTACTCTAGGTACAGATAAGCATGCATATAAATTATTCATGCAAAGCAGCATCCCTGTTCAACTTCTTTAGCCAGAAATTATTTCTGAAAGAGTAACAAATTCTTACACTCTGTCTTGGAATCCTGGAAGGAGAGCATTGCCTCCAGTCAATACAGTGTTATTCAAAAGATGGGGGACCAGCTCTGAAAAAGTATTAGAAAAGTTATCATCACAAAGACATATTGTGCCACCTAATATAATTATGTTAATTGCTTCTCAAAAAATGACAGCAAGTAGCGTGACAAATCAGTTAGTACAGTTCCTGTCTAAAATATTCTGTGCATATGCAACACACATTTCAATAGGAACAGTGTGTTTAATGATCTTGTGTATGAAACTGATATAGAATTGTAAATAACGAGCTGTGTTGGGCCAATGTTAATGTAACTGGTACATTACTAAACCATAAAGAAAATGATAAACTTCACAGCTCCAGTTCTTTGCTGACCTGAGGCGGCATGCATAATCATTACCTTAGTTATGCACTGCAGTAACCAGGGAAACTTTCAAAACATTAGTAGTGTTCACTGTGTAGTTAACACAATACATTAATTAAACATATACGGATTATGCATATGGCCACTGCTATCAGATTTTAAGGCACATAACACGAACAGTAAAATGAATAAAAGGTTCTTGGACCCTACCGTTTTTTCTTCTTTTGGCCCTATTGACATTTTGTGTTATTCTACAAATACCACTGTGATTTCTCTCCCATGAAGGTTAAGGTACTTTTTTTGCCCAATCTTTAAGGGGAAGAAAAAAGGGAGGTCAACACCCACAATTTTTCACAAATCTCTTTCAAAAAAGGTTACCTGGAATTCTGATTTGGTCCCCAATTTTTCATTCGGCTGGTTTTGACCACATGCTAATACATAGGCCTATATACTTTTATTTTTTTATTTAGAAAGTTCAAATTGTACCTGAAACTTTAAAATTGGATGCTTTCTTTAGATCACAGGTCATTTTACATTTTTCTACACCCTGACACTGGCTGACAGGGCCTCCCAAAAAAGGGATTTTATAAATTGCGAATTAATTAGGTTGTACACAATGAGTGATTTGCCCTTCTAATAGGTGCCCAGAACCAGAATGGCATGCACATATGAGGGGAAGGCACTGCATTTATTAACCAACCGACACAATTATGACCCTTGCAACTGAAGCTTATTGTTTTTCATCACTTTCAAAACTGATTTACTGAAAGGTGAGACTACGCAAACTGTGAAAGAAAATTGAATTTGTTCTTTGCAAGAAACTGAAGACATTTTGGTCTCAGCACATTGCTTGGCCTATAAAATGACATCATTGCATATTGTCTGTGAGGTCTTCAGATTTAAGATTATACAATCTGATGTTGTAGGGAGCACAAACCTTCCTCGACTAGAGACAAACAGTGCATGATACTCTCAGTGATCCCCATTTCTTGAATGCCCACATCAGATGGTCGGAACAGCAGCTCTGGCACAGCAAACCTTTCATTGTTCATCCTTATCATCTGAGAAAATAAGCAAACATGAAGATAATTTAGTCATATCAATCATGAAGCGAGGTGTGCTTCTATATTTACAAAACTGGAATGATGGCTCACTCATCCAATATTTTCAGCTACTAACATGGCTGTAGACAGACTGATTTAGTGAGCAGAGTACTTCAGATAAACAGAACATAATGATCCAAACAGATGTGGTTTTTAGTAAGTATCATATTTTTGTTTGAAATGTGAAATCTAAGTATAAAACCATGATAGCTTATCCTTTCTCCCATTACCTGCACATTTGATAAAAGTCATTCAAAAAAAAAAGTATAACAGTAATGGTTCGGGGTACCAGTCATCATGTTGGAAACAAATTAGGCTAAGGCCTTTACCAGCCTATTTTAATGATTCCTTTACGACAATGTACCTGTTCATCCCCCTTGGCCTTGGCAGAATCTTGCTGTGACCGTACATAACCTCTTTTGATGTGAGTGTAGTCTGGAAGAATATAATCTCTGCCTATTGTATTCTCAGGGCCCTTAGACCTTTATGAGGAAAAAAGATAAGCATCTTCTTGGTTCACATATAAAGCAAGACTGTAAATGAAATACTGTTCTGACAGTCTCATGCGAGACTAAGCTAGCATTTCCAGAGATGGCAGCAGCCAACAACAAAATTTTCAAACACAACAGTTATAATACAGGTCTCTGCCAAAAAAAAAGAAAAATCATTCTGTCAATCATCTGTTTATGATCTGTTTTCAGATTTTATTTCCAATCTTCCAAAAATGTTCAGCATTCTGCTATCCCTGCTTTCTACTGTATCAGCATGAGTCATCAAGATGGAGATGACTTATCACACAGGTGCAAGAAACTTAATAATTTATACTTTAATAACCAGGCTCATTCATCTCTGACACTATTACAACAGAACTCATTTTCAAAATATATAAGTTCAGTCACATGCTTTTATTTAGATAAACAAGTGTTGTCTAAATATGATATTAGGCTACAAATAAACAGTAGGAATCTTTCCCAGTCAGTTTCCCTTCTCAGTCCCCAGAAGTGTTTGTCTCTAAAGCTGTTTACCTTGCTATGCTCATGTCTTTGTTGAACTGTGTAGAAACATAACACACATCTTCTTTCATCTGGTTGATAACATATGTTTCATCCATCACCATCAGCTGTCTGAACACACACAAAAATAGCATCAGCAAAGATAAATAACAATAGTTATAGAACAGATACTTTCAAAGAGTGCTTTCAAAGATTATTTCTTTTCAAACCTATCATTTATCATTTCCTTTCTTTTCGATTTGCATTTCACCTTTTCACAAGAACCTATGCTTTGATGCAGATCATCTACCTTTATATTTTTATTTTACCAACCAAAAATGTGCCTCACCTAAACTTCATAACGCAGAAAATTGAAAACAAGACAATGGTAATATAAACTTATTTAATACTGACCTGTATGAGATGACTTCTTTCAGGTGATTTGTCAGAACCTTTCCTCCAACATTTACCCTGAAACCAACAAATAAATGGATGTGTTGCAATAATGCCTGGTAAAAAATTTTCCTAACTGGCAAGACATGTAAATTACATTCTCTAAAACATTTTGAGCATTCACAAACATCTGGGTAGGAGTTACCTGCTGTTGTAACATGACCACTTTCAGATCTTATTCAGCTGTATTACAGCTTACAGCTTAGCATCTTTCCATATTCACCCAAACCAAACTAAGGAAAATCTCTGATGAAAAGAAACATTCTTGGATATGACCAGTTCAAGTAGCTGGAGTCTTCAGCAGTGAAAGGCAAATATAATATAATCATTGGTCTTTAGATGTGTCCTCAGTTTAATCTTTTAGTCTTCCCACTGGGCGCTCTTACTTTACAGTGTCTGTTCCCAGTTTAGGTTAGTATCTAAACATGTTTGTTAAACAAAATGTAACCAATCTAAAGGAGTGGTGTGAAGGGATTAGAAACAAGCCAGTGATGTGTATTGGTTATAGAGTGGGGCGTTCCCCAAGTGTGCAGCATGATACGAAACAGTTAAGCTGGCCGTCTGTTTAGTGTAATTTCATCAGTCCTTGTTCAAGCTCTGTTTCAGAAAAAAACCATAGACTTCTTTCATGGATGACGCAATCTAAAATGTTTGATCAGTAACATAATCAAATTACTAGAATATTAGTGTAATTTTCAAATTCATGCAAAAGTGAGATGTTGATAGCAGATGGATACAATGAGCAAAACTAAGCAGTCACAACCCATGAAAAAATTCTTCAGATTTATGTATAATCAACAAAAATTATGGAGTCCAAGGTGAAAAGAAAAGGACTAGCCAATCCATGAGCCTACCGAATGATTGCTTCCTTTATGGGCTTATTCTTGTAGAAAGGGACAATGTGTGAGAATGAGTAACCGGAGTCCACCACAAGAGTTCCGAAGAGACTTCCACTTGTTTCTTTGTCTGTCTGATGTTTGTAGCAGGTCAGGCATGGAGCTGAGCAGTGAAAAGCATAAAGAAATGAAAGTAATGAAAACTCATACAAAGCATATAACAAATTCATGCCAGCTTAATATGAGAATTATTGTGAACAAACACTGTCATGCTACTTGATATGTCATATGTTGTTTTAGCTCAGTACAGGTTTTGATATATTACTCTAGCAAACTGCATACTGAATGAAAAGGTTTTTGTTACTCTCCTGTCATATCATAGGCAGGCTGGGAATTTTTAAGAAAATTTAAACAAAACAAACATTTCAAAAAACAAAACACCAAAACAAAGCTTGCAACCACTGGTTCAAATCTTCAAATGTTCATTTATACAAATAATAATGTGGCCTGTTTCAGTTATGTCTAAACAAAATTCAATGATATTTTACCAGGCCAACTCATTCGGTAGGCTCATGGATTGGCTAGTCCTTTTCTTTTCACCTTGGATTCCATAATTTTTGTTGATTATACATAAATCTGAAGAATTTTTTCATGGGTTGTGACTGCTTAGTTTTGCTCATTGTATCCATCTGCTATCAACATCTCACTCTTGCTAGCAACACTCATATATCATTGATTCTTTTGAATTTTGTGATTTATATCATGAAAATGTCAAGGTTTTCTCACCTATCTAATGCACTTTTGACATGTATAAAATAAATGGAGATCATTCCAAAAGTTTTTGATATGTTATTGTTTGATCTTATGTCATTTAAATTAAGAATAGGTCAATGGAACTACACAGACAATCAGCTAAAATGGCAAAAATTAATCTGCTTTTACCTTGTGTTCTGTGTAAAGCTTGAAACTGGTATTCTTCAAATATAACCTCATTAATAGCCTCCCCAACAGATGGAAAGTTGAAGAAAGGTTCTGTGACCATAACTGTTGTTTCACTGAAGTCGACCTGTGTTCCAAGACAATAAGAACTGAAAGTGAACTTTGGCATAGTAATGCCAAAACTCAACAAAATCTAAAGACTTTCTAACTATTTCACTTATTCTCTTTCTCTTTTGAGTTACAGAAGCAGTTTGAATTGAAAGTACAATACAGTGACATTAACAATCATGCTCTGTTGAGTCAAACACAATAAAATGATAGAAGTAGTGAATAAACAACAAAAACAAAATATGAGACTGTACTATTTATGGCCCACCAGACACCCTTATTATTAAAAAAACTGGAGCTGACCACACAATACTAAGCATTCTTCAAAATTACACTTTAGACTTCAATCAGGTCTTTTATCCCTTCATTTCTCTTCACATTTGACTGATATTAGATGGGTGGAGCACATTTTTCACATACAAACCCAACAAATTCAAAAAAAGCATGTCTTACTGTGATGCACACTAGTACAAGCTAAGTGATAGCACTCAGTTATAACCTTAATGGAAAACATCTCAGAATCAGATTGGCTAGTAAAATAGCTCAGATGAATACATATGCTCAAGACACACATAATAAAATGGCAGTGGGATATCACTGGTCATACTGACCTGACAAACATCTTTGCTGAACATGTGGTCCCACACCTGTTTCTCTATCTCCCAATTCACAAGAAATCCCTGCAAATATTCAATGCAGAAATGAACACCATGGATGATAGATGGTTTACTTTTCTTAAAGAGAATGACAGACCATGCAATTAAGAAATGTATATTAATGTAAAAATCCTTCTTAGCAATCTATTCCAAAGGTTTAAGATCTTGTCCTGACTTTTCACATTTCTTGACCCTTTGTAACTTGCATGTGCACTTCTTTACCTTTGGCAAAGATGAGTGTTATTCTTTGTAATGAACTATTATCAGCTCAATATCTAATGATCAAGTGCACAATGCATAATCTACTATGAATACTTTGTAAAACTTTTTGGCAAAATTGATATAGATCTAGTGTATACAATTAAAGCTGTGATGTAGGGACACTCAAGGGAACTCAGAAAAGTGTCCCTACATCATAGATGGTCCTTCATCGCAAGGGGGGATGTTTTATAGGTGTTTGTGTGGTTGAGTTCTCCATGTATATTTATTTAGGTAAAGGATGTCTCATAATAATATGGCTTATACTTAAAAAGAGTATCACAAACCATCAACCTCATATCATGAGGCAAATATATTGGTACAAATATAAACTGCAGGTACGAAATTGAAAAAACAGACATCAGAAGATACTCTTTTACCATTTGAATTACACCCCATTGGAAGCCATTTACAGTCACTTTTATTTGGCCCTCAGTTTAATTATTCCTGTTTACCCCTATGCTGATCGGAGGTCAGTTTGAGTGAGAAAACGGTCGGTGAACAGGAAAAGTGTACGTCGATCGGAGGGGGTTGCTTGTTGGAGGGACTGTAGAAGACAGGTTTTACTGTATACATATAATATGCAAAAATAAAACAGCAAGTAAGCCAAACCTTGAAAACTAGAAACTAGATCCACATCTAAACTAAAGAGGTTCAACACTGTTTCACATTAAATATCTAGAAATATCACTAATAGAATTACATGCTTGAAC
Organism: Ellobium chinense; assembly: GCA_033807755.1. Lineage (NCBI taxonomy): Eukaryota > Metazoa > Mollusca > Gastropoda > Ellobiida > Ellobiidae > Ellobium > Ellobium chinense. The sequence continues at coordinate 976,882 of JAWQUT010000072.1, forward strand.
ACTGCAAAGCAGACTCACTTTCTGAAAAGGCAGCAAGTAATACAGACTGGAAAGGTCTTTGCACTCATCAATCTGGTCACCAATGAAGATGCGAGTCCGCACATTTTTGGCTTTGGTAACACAGTTGGGAATAATTCTGAAAATAGAGGCAAGAATGAACAATATGATTAGCAAATAGCAGACCATACCTATGATGACAAATGCAACTTGGAAAGGAACTCCAAATGTGCATGGCACCCTTAATTAGAGTAAATTTGCACAGCTATACCAGAATTGAGTCGGGTCCATCACTATGGTTGGTATTCAGTGCTGGCCTACTGAGCTAATGCTCACAAGTACTAATGATTGAGACAGCTTTGATGACATCAATCACAATGAGCACAATTTTTATTGATCACTAAGAACTGTGATGATATAGTTGATAAAAAAGTATGAACGTCAGGCCTCATGCCCACTATTACAATCCTAAAACTAACTCTTATACTTATACCCATCGAAGCATCAGCCGAGATGTCCCTGACCCTAATGTCTGTCACAACATAAGCACCAATTAACTTAAGTTGAGCACCCATTGAAGCAGGAGCATCAGCAGACTGCTTTTCTGCTTCCACTCTATTTTCATGTCGTTGACACTAGTAGCGCGAGCTGACCAAGCGCTATGAAGCTCGCTGTGTGACCTAGTTTTACCAGTGTTGTAGTGGATCAGTGCATCTTGTCTGACGGTTATCACCCGTTGCCAGGATACATGGCTGCATAAATACAATCGCCGCAGACAGAGATTGGTTGAGCGATGCAAATATATACTTTTTCCGTACTGAACGATAGCGAGCGCATGGTAATATATACACATAATACATACAGCATCAAGAGGGTTAAGCAACCGTTCCGACAAGGAAACTTATGTCCTGTCTCACTGCTTCTCTCCAGTTTGGTATCTTAAAAGTGGTCTTTGGCATGAATTGGCTGACTCTGTGTTTGGAAATCAAATCTAGTCTAGAATAGTCTAACTGACTCGAGATGTAGAATTCTTAGTCTTCGGAAAGAATGTAGACTAGATAGATAAGATAGACTAGCTTACATTGCTAGGGTCAGTAAAAAAAAAAAGTTTATGTTGAAAGCAAGAAGTACATTCAGAATTTCTCCCCAGCTTTAACCTCCATCTACCTACAATTTATAAATAGCAATCCATGTAGATTAATTAGTAATAAAAAAAAACAAAGGTTCGAAATTTCATACATCCGGAAATACTATAGATCTCTACGGTTTCGCTAATGGTTCATAACACAGATCTTCGCGACTAACTTATGAATAGGCTGAACATTAATCTTGGCGTAAGTATGTTTGATTCACTTGTCTTTTTAACCCAATAAACCCATAAACTATACCTAGGTTCCGCGTCAGTAGAAAAGCCAACTTTTGCAGTTCCCGCTCCGTTGTCCAGTATGAGGGTCGCCATCTTTTTTTCATCAGGGGAGTTTCATTTCTGGTAGACATAAGTCGCAAAAATCCCTTAACACTGTATTCCGCATCGTTTGCATCATAATTTGACAGCCTCCTCTGTTCTATCTTGTTATTGACTCTCCTGTAATGAGCTAGTAATAAAACCAGCTCAATATCTAAAACTATCGTGAGCTCCGAATTGCGACAATCTTTTAAAATCTCTTACGGTGCACTTCCGCCAGCTGGTCGTTGCCTGGTAATTGTCAACAGGGAGTAGGCGGAGCTCAGGTGTAACGGACTTCTCCGCAAGCTCCGAGAGCGGGTACCTGGCTGATCTTATCGCCATTCAAAATAATGCAGCCATTGTGCTCAGTGTGTGCTTGGTTCTGCTGATTATGTGACCCTCCGAAGTAAGTGTGCAAAACATGTAGAAATTGCATATCATAGATCTAGTAGGAATGAAAGGGAGAACGAAATGGGGAAGAAATTTACGACCGCGTGTTTTGTTGTATTGTTGGTTGTTTTTTTTTTATAATTATTATTTTCTTAATTTGCTTTATTATCTCTCAGAGAATAACGCTTCGATAAGCGGGATAGAATTAAAAAGGGAGATAAATGTTGAAGATAAAGGGTAATTTCTAGACTAGGTAAAGAATTTTTATTATTATTTTTTTTTACACATTTATATGACACCCCGGTTTGCTCAAGGCTTTAGATTAGACTTGATTTTCTTTTTGCTAAACAGACCTACATCTCTTTGTCTTAACTCTGAGTGACAAGATGATTTTGCGCTGTAGTGACTGCCTATCTTAGCTGGAATTTGTGCACAGAATCTTCCTTTCTCTCCTGGGCTTCCTTAATTCGTTGTCATCCTTTTTTCTATCTCATTTACCTTCTTTACTTGTGAAGCGATGTCGCCGAATTGTTACGCATTGGACTCAAGTTTAGAGGAGACGGATTGGATTCTCGATAGCTCATGGGTTCTGTGACCTAAGAAAGCATTTCCATTATATATTCCCCGATCAACTGTACCTGAAAGAACGTTATTACATGTTCTTGGCTACGGAGAAGGATGTTAAAGTGGTAGTGATCAATCTATGTACAGCTGAACAGCAGCACTGCATGTCTCCCACTGGCCTGAGAAAGGTAATTATTCAATGATTTTGGCTGTCATCATGATGATGTGAAAAGCGTGTGCAGGCAAAATATCCTGGATAGTAACCAAGTATAAGTACTGTATTATTATATTCATTTTTATACTTCTTCCTTCCTCTCTACATTCCTTTCCCTGTTTCTGCTCACTTTTAATCTCTTTTGACCATACTGACTGCGATCTCTGTACTGATTATCAATGTCTCTATGTCGACAGTGACAGCCAGAAAGGCTGCCTTTGGGTTTTAATCTCATTCGACCGTTTGACGGTACTACCAGCGCTGAATAGAAGCAGGAAAGGAAACAACAAGCAGATGCACTGATTTCATTAAAGAGGTCACACCTCTAAAAGAACGGCACTATGAATGCTGCTGAGTTCTTAACCAATCACCGTGTAGTGGTGAACAGACATGCCCGAGGAGCGCCCCTCCCTCATTTGACTGAAAAGGCGGTGAAATCGACATTGGCTGATTTGAACAAGGGTGTGGCCTATAACAGCATCAAATGGAGAGGACGGGGCGGGGCTGTACCAACGTCCAGTGGAGTAGAATTTGATAGGCAACTGGATAAAATTTCCATCTGGTTGGAGGGCTGGAATCACCAGCAGGTTTGTCGTTGTTTTCAATAGACTGTAGTGTAAGTCTTTCTTCCTGCGCTCCCATCCATTTATCATTTCGTGTCTGTATGTCCACTCATCGGTTGGTCTGTCTGTCTGTCCATCTTTCTGGATATTTGTTTCTGTGTGACGTTTTGCCTGCCATCCTGCCTGCTTCGCTGCCAGAGAGCCTGCCTGCCAACCAACTGTCTGCCAGTCTGCCTACCTGTCTGTCTGTCTGTCTGTCTG
>JAWQUT010000072.1:980442-987942 GCA_033807755.1 Ellobium chinense
GCCCGCCGGCCCGCCTGCCTGCGTGTATCTTCGTTTACATTATTCTCCACCATGTGTCTGTGGAAACACAAATGCAGACAGACAGATAAATTGACAAAATGGCAGAATGCTTTACACCGCACCGACACACGTCACTAGTGCATTTCCAGATTCGTGACCTCAATCCCATCAAAGACGCTCACAGAAGAAAAAGCACCAGAGAACAAAAGCTGTCAACTAAGCAACTTGCTCCTTCCAATGTTTTGCTCACTCTCTCTCTCTCTCTCTCTCTCTCTCTCTCTCTCTCTCTCTCTCTCTCTCTCTCTTTCTCGCTCTCTCTCCCTCCTTCTCTCTATCTAAGAATGTGTGTGTGTGAGAGTATGTGTTCCCTCTTCCCCCGTCCCTCCCTTTCCTTCTTATTCTTCCGCTTTTCTTTCCTTTCTTTGTATGAATTCCGTTAATGCCAATGCCTAAGCCCTGTCACTGACATTATTCAAACGCCAATCCATAGAAGGTTATTAGAACGAAGAAGGTAATAATAAACTTCAATACACTGATTCAATGACACCTTGTTTATTTAACCTCTGCCGTTCAAATGGTCCCGTATACGTCTTCGACAATATGCACGCGAACCACCACAACAGGTGTGCAAATATAATGCTCTGATATTCCTGTAGGACACCATTGTAACACTGATCATGTTGTTACTGTAAAAAGGCATATTCGTCTATAGTATTACTATTGATTGATTGATTGGACCTTCACAAAGCCGCAAGGACTCATTTTGACATTCTTAATATCCTTGTAGTCACTACTGCTCTGATCGTATTCGAGCATAGTCTTTCTTAATCTTTGATACCAGCCCGACACAAATATACTAGCTCGGCTTGGCTCACTCCTTTCTTTCTTTCTTTCTTTCTTTCTTTCTTTCTTTCTTTCTTTCTTTCTTTCTCTTTCTTTCTTTCTTTCTTTCTTTCTTTCTTTCTTTCTTTTCTATCTTCTCTCTGTCTTTCTCTCTCTCTCTCTCTCTCTCTCTCTCTCTCTCTCTCTGGGTGTGTGCGTACGAGCGTGGGTGCGTTCATTTGTTCATTCGTTCATTCATAAGTGAGTGAATGAGTCAGTCAGTCAGTCAGTCAGTCAGTCAGTCAATCAGTCAGTGCGTTCAGGTGTGCTTACTTGCGCGCACAATGTGATTCATTCTCTTGATCATAGTATGTGCAAGGAAACCACGGTAAGTAATTTATGTGCAGTGAAGCTATGACGAGTGTAAAGTTTATGCTCAAATTCATAACACTGTTGTATCTTCGTATTTTGAAATTTGACACTAAAGTCTTTACGTTTTGATGCGGCTTTTTGTGCCATCCTACTAGACTACACTGAAAAACAAAAAACTCGATCTATCATAATCGCACCCTTCCATATTTGTTACGTAATACACACTACACTACACAGTACCGGTAATTGTTTTGTGTAAAATCTTTTTTCTGGCACTCTTGCTGCTAGAGAAATCGCCTTACATAAGAAGAAAAGCGTGACGGATTATGAGTGTCGGTTAATCCCTTCTCAAAACCAGAAGCTACCAGCACCAAAGGCATAAGCGCGGACTACAAATGAGCGTAAAGGGGAATGGGAGGACATGACTGTCTGCTGGTCTGACTGGAGTATGCCATTCTCCCTTATGTGGTTCCGCAATCCCTCCCTCTCCCTCTTCACACAGGCGCATGAATAACTGCATTGTGTGATATTCTTCGCGCCTTGTTAAGTCCAAGACTGCCCACCCTCCCCCCACCCCCAACTCCTTCTTCATGTATAATTTTGTCTACGCCTCTAACACTTGAACCCATTAACTGGTCCAGAATTCCAGACATGAAAAGTGAGTGAAGAACAAGTAGGAGACTACAGTACCTGAAGTGCATGCTGGAATTGATTTCCCTCTTTGGTCATGACATTCGGCAGTACATTCNAATTTGACACGTCTTTACGTTTTGATGCGGCTTTTTGTGCCATCCTACTAGTCTAGACAACATTGAAAAACAAAAAACTCGATCTATCATAATCGCACCCTTCCATATTTGTTACGTAATACACACTACACTACACAGTACCGGTAATTGTTTTGTGTAAAATCTTTTTTCTGGCACTCTTGCTGCTAGAGAAATCGCCTTACATAAGAAGAAAAGCGTGACGGATTATGAGTGTCGGTTAATCCCTTCTCAAAACCAGAAGCTACCAGCACCAAAGGCATAAGCGTGGACTACAAATGAGCGTAAAGGGGAATGGGAGGACATGACTGTCTGCTGGTTATGTGGTTCCGCAATCCCTCCCTCTCCCTCTTCACACAGGCGCATGAATAACTGCATTGTGTGATATTCTTCGCCCCTTGTTAAGTCCAAGACTGCCCACCCTCCCCCCACCCCCAACTCCTTCTTCATGTATAATTTTGTCTACGCCTCTAACACTTGAACCCATTAACTGGTCCAGAATTCCAGACATGAAAAGTGAGTGAAGAACAAGTAGGAGACTACAGTACCTGAAGTGCATGCTGGAATTGATTTCCCTCTTTGGTCATGACATTCGGCAGTACATTCCCATCAATCCCTCACTTCATTTTTCTCTGTTAATGTCTGTTAAAATGAGTTCGAATTTCAGAAGTCTATTCAGTGTGTAGGCATTTATGTCGGTCACAGCTGTCTGTACACAGTGAGACAGTAGAATTGATGAATTTGGTTTGTCATTTATCATATTACAGTGAGATTGCTTTTGCATACTCTATTGTTATCTCAGTTGTTAATGAAGGGATGTGAGCTGGGAGCAACTTCCTCATCTCTCTCTCTCTCTCTCTCTCTCTCTCTCTCTCTCTCTCTCTTTCCTCTGTGTCAGTGTGTATACGTGCGTGTGTGTGTGTGTGTGTGTGTGTGTGTGTGTGTGTGTGTGTGTGTTGTGTGTGTGTGTGTGTGTGTGTGTGTGTGTGTGTGTGTAAATGCAGCTCTCCTGTTGTTCATAATATAATCACTTCATTAACATCCCTCTCTCTCCATTTTTTTAATATTATCTCACTCTTTATTCTCTCTCTCTCTCTTTCTTTCTTCCTTTCTTTCTTTCTCTCTTTCTCTCTCTCTCTCTCTCTCTCTCTCTCTCTCTCTCTCTCTCTCTCTCTCTGTGTTTCTTCGCTCATCGGTATATAAGTTGCCTTTCCCTTTTTTTCTCTCTGTTCTTTTTCCGTCCCTTTTTTTTTATTTTTTTGGGGTCAACAATTATTTTCTTTATTTCTATTCGTTTGTTATTTCGTTTCATTCCTGGGTCCTTTGGCACCGTTTCTTTTCTCTCTGTCTTCTCTTACTTTTAAAGTACTCCATGTGAATACTGTACACAATGTCCATTTACCCACACCCGCTATGTTTCCAATTGACCTGCACTGTATTACTTTTACGTCCTGCTTGTAACGCCTGGGTTCCTGAGGGAGTTGTTTAAGGTCAGTGGACACTGAACAGTAGTAAAGTGAAGCAATGAGTCCTTAAGCAATCCATGTAACCCATGCAGTTTAGCGACATGCTGTAGTACTGCCGATATCACTTATTAGTAATCCGCTTTAATGTATTTTTATCTTTCTTGTAGCCATCTCCAGTTACCAGCAGCTAGCAGCCCCCTTCCCCCCTACGTTTGTTTGTGTGTGTGTAATGTCCAAGTTTCCTTTATTTTCGAACTCTACCATTTCATACTCTATTTAACATAATGCGAATGAACCGTTGTTTCTTCCTTTGCAGTATGTCTGCTTTGATCTGTAACGTCTTCACTCTCTGCTCCTAATCTTGCCGTCAAATTCTCTCACGTTTTAGCCTTTCTGCCCTTCCTGCCTCCCTTTCCCATTTTGACTGAACTCGCAAACTATTCTTACACTCACCAGCATTTCAGTTGTGTTGAGACCTTGTAGCCTCGTCTCTTGTTCCCTATGGTTTACTTTTCTCTTTCTTGGAGGTACAAGCTTTGAAAAGAATGGGAGATAAACTAAAAAGAAACGAACAAATGCAGTATTGTAATGATTTCAAGTGTTGTGCTTAGAATGCTATTAATGATGATGATGATGGTGATGATAATGATGATGACGTTCTTAAATCTAGTTACCCTGCGTCTCTTCTTATTCACTGACTCCAGATTGTATTTAGCCTGACAAGGGATCACTCTTAGATCTGAACATTCGCATTCATTTTATCTCATAATTGTTTGGAGTTCATTTTATATATTAAAATAAGTTACAAATTCTTTTCTGGTACGGATGGTCTAGACCGTTTTATTTTTTTTAATCTGTGTTCCAAATGACGATGATGATGATGATGATGATGATGATGATGATGATGATGATGATGATGATGATGAACTTTTCTTCCGAAACATTTAGAGCGGTGATATATAAATTTTTGGCTTCAGAATTATTTCTTGAATAGTATATCGGGTTGAAGTAGTGTCTTTTTTTTTTTTTATCTTAAAGTGAAGATGATGATGATGGCGATATTGATGATGATGATGATAATGATGTTTATGATTCGTATCATTTCTGCTGAACAAGGCGTATATTTAGAGCTGCTGTTAAACACTTGACCAACATTTTTTAGCTTCTATTAATTTTCATTAGCAGTATATCGTGTTCACATGTGTTTTGGAATTATTTTACAGGAAAGATAATGAAAAGAAAAAAGAATGGAATAAAATATGAACGGTTTGTCAAATGGTCCTAAAATTGATTAATATTGATACTATTGGTTGTTTTTTGTTGTTTTGTTTTGTTTGGTTTTTTTTTGGTTTTTAGTTTTTTCTTCTTGTTGTTGTTGTTGTTGTTGTTGTTGTTGTTGTTGTTGTTGTTGTTGCTGTGGCTTAGATCAGATTCACGAAAACACATCCCAGTTATTGACGTCTAGTTGTGCCATGACAGACATATCCGAAATCTAGTTTTCTTATAGCCAAGGGTGTGTTTCTTGTCACACTGTGCAAACAGGGCAAAATGCAACGACTCTCACATTATAGAAGACAGTATCACAACAGCCTCTACACTATGCTCACAGGTAGGCCATGATACAAATAAACATGCAGAGGAACATTACTTTGAATANGGGGGGGGGGGGGAATAAGGAAACCATTTAAGACTTGGGAAGGAAGAATAATGGATTTCTGTAAGAAAACAGAGCATTTACATTTCAAGATCAATCGACTTGACCCTCTTTTTTTAACTCCTCCCCCTCCCAAATCCCTTAATCCCAACTGCCCCCGGGACCTGTCAAGACTCAGAGAATCTATGAGGAAATGAAAATAGAAAGATAGATATTGTCTAGTATTACTTTGAGAACCTGAACAATGCTAATCAAGGAACAACAACATATTAAACTCACTAGTCTCAGTTTTTACAAATGTTTGGTCATCCCAGTATCGCAAGCCACAACTCCAGCCAGAATTAGCCTACTTTCACTTTCCACTTTTCATTTCTGAGAGGAAAATGGATTGTTACGTTGGCTTTTATTGGCTGATGCATCTTTTACTTTAGAAAGTCAGATTTGGTGCCCAGTCACATCACTATTTTACGTAAACCGGAAGCGAGCTTCATGAGAGTTGACAAATTTTATTATGAACGGTCTCTCTGCACCACACCTAATACTGTCGATAAAACACAATAAAACAGAGAGAAAAGGTAACAGAGTTGTAATTATCTCGTCAAGATCTGCACACTTTCGAAAACGAAGCCATTCCTCTCCTTTTTTTTTCCTTCAAGTTACCCGGACAAAAATTTGCCATTGTCAGTGCTTTCCTAACAACCCACTGTAAATGAGCTCTCTGCCACTCAGCGAAGCGCGAGGGTTATATGTATTTTTTACTGTCTGTGTACTAGTTGGGGAATAGGCGAAGGGCCTCAACATTTGATTTTTCTTTCTTTTTTTTTTCTAACTCACTGACGAGTAAGCCTAATTTGTTTTACGCGTTTGTATATATATCTCTTTGTTGTCCCCCACCTTATCACGGTAACTTGAGGCGCATTTTGGCAGCTCCAGCGGTAAGTTCAAACATGAATAATCATAATCAATCTCTTCACATGACAAGCTTCGGTTTTTATCAATAACGGGGCTGTAAGCACCCCTTTCTTAGGCAAACAATAATAAAAAAAAACACAATCAGAACCGCGAGATCTCAGAATGTTCTGCTGTGCCCTAAACCTACTTAAGTGTGGGCTTAACGCCGTCTTAAATCTGCTGTTATACACAAATCAAACAGAAAAAAAAACCGTTTAAGAATCGATTTGTTGTCATGCTTTTTGTAATATTCTTAATCTTGGAAGGAATCCCAGCACAAACGTTGTGGAGTGTTCTTCTGAATAACTTTCCCTTTCAAGATATTGCGTATTCTGCAGACCACAATGGTGTAATATATTTCAATGGAAATTCTATCAGGATTATGGGCTAAGCATGAAAAATATTTCCCTTCACACAGAGGACGTCAGACATGCACTTTGCCAAACGGCTATTGTATTGTAAGACAGGGGCGTAGATTGAAATACTGAATACGGACTCATTAGAAACAGCTTTCGCTTAACTATTCGTCTGCGTTTTCTCCACTTCACAGAATTGTTTCTCCGTCCCTTCTTCTGCATTTCTTCTTCTCCTTCTTTGTCTTTTTCTTCTTCTTCTTCTTCTTCATTTCTCCTCCTCCTCCTCCTCCTCCTCCTCCTCCTCCTTCTTCTTCTTCTTCTCCTACATCCTTCCCCTCTTTCTCGCCCACTTCCCTGCACTTGCAATACTTGCTCAGTTTGACAGCAAAACAGTGGTAACAAAACTATCATCAAGCACCTGTGTTTGTTTATTTAATTAAATTATTTAATATCCTCTTTATCTAAAAGTTCTCTTGAGAGATTTGGCTTGATGATTCATGGCATAGACAACAAGAGGGAGGTCTATCCTTCCCTTTTTTTTAATCCCGTCTTACCGCCCCAAATAATCTGCTGGATTCCTGAAGTGGATACGCCGCTGCAGGTTTCACCCTTCTTATGGGAGGCTTGAGGCGGGTGGACTGGGGCGTATTATATTTAACGTGCAGATTTACCGATCTGGAAGCGATATCTGATAGCTTAATCTGTCGCATAACGAGGACATTATGTGCTTTATCGAAACCAGAGGCGTAGGTAGGCGAGGGATATGTTATATATTTAGATGGTATGAAAAGAGCTTTGGGGTGGGAAGAAGGGTAAACCAGACAGACGGTAGAAGAGGAGATGAATGGAGAAGGGTTTAGTCTAGCTGTCTAGAGAAGTGTTCTGGGAAAACGAAAGAGAGAAATGAAAGAGGAAGGAGAGACAAACAAAAAAGGAAAGAAGAGAAGGAATGAACGAGCCAAGAAAATATAAATTTTCCCGCTCTTTGAATTTCTCTCGTTTTTGTTTGTGTCTCGGTGAAACCCTCCATCAGAGTACAGTACGTGTAATCTGCAGTGAAGAAGTAGTTCCATGATGCAGTGCATATGTAGGTTCTAAGTGTGCCAGTCATT
>JAWQUT010000072.1:992942-997055 GCA_033807755.1 Ellobium chinense
GTTTCTGTGATATGGAAAACTTCCACATAATTTTACTAATTTGATACTCATTATACATGTTGCTACCTCTTTTTCTTTTATGAGATGCCTTTTATTTTCTGGCTGTCTTTGCTTTTAGGAAGAAAAGGCATTTGACATATCTTTTTAATTTTTACGGTTGAATTTTTTTTTGTCCTGACTCGTTTAGTTCTGTACTCTTGTTTCACCAGCCTCTGTGAACCAAGTCTTGATGTCGACCTCTGGTCCCACGACCATAGCTGATTTTATTTTTCGGTCTCTTCCTTCTCAAATGTCTCTCTCTCTCTCTCTCTCTCTCTCTCTCTCTCTCTCTCTCTTTCTCTCTCTCACATCCCCGCCCCACACACACATTCTGAGATCTACAATGCAAGACAAGGCACCTGTCTTGATTGGTGTTGTTGTTGTTGTTGTTGTTGTTGCTGCTACTGCTGCTGTTGTTACTGTTGTTGTTGTTGTTGTTGTTGTTGTTGTTGTTGTTGTTGTTGTTGTTGTTGTTACAATTACAGGTCGGCATCGTCAAACTAGGCACGTTCAAACTTGCTCAGTCCTCATTCTCATCAGCCCAGTATGGACCCATTGACTGACTAAATTTCTGGTTCTTTGTTCATAATATTTGTGTCATTGAACCCTCGCTGAGTGTCATCTCTTCCTTTGTTGAAACAATGTTAGAAAAATATTTGGAATCTTATCCTCAGGTCTCAGCCTTCCTCCATTTATTTTCTACCATCTTGGATATGTCAGTTTGTCTTCCCACAGTCCAAAGCTGGTCCCGTGTCTACCTGCTGATTAGCATTTTTATTTCTATGCATGTCCGAGTATTACCCAAAACAACTTCTCTGGTATTTGATTCCTTTCTCCGTCCCTGTAATCTCTCCACCTCACATTCCCTCCTCTTTTCTCAGGTAGAACCAGCTCTCCGTCACACTTGTTTTGATAGACAAACAAAACAAAAATTCTTATTCTTCATCAAGCATCACTTCTCTTGTTTCTGTTTGCTTTTCTCTCTATCCGTCATCACACTTTCTTTCTCTTCAGTGTGTTCTTAACTTTTCAAATCACTTCCTTCCAAACCCAATATGTGATAGCAACCTGTGATTTGTGATTGTTACTGCAAATCTGTAGTTTCTGCTCCTTGTGCGGTATCAAAATATACATTCTGTGCAATGTATAATACCAGTCCATATTTCTCTCTCTGCACTTACAGACATGTCGCTTCTTGGAGGAATTATTGCGACACAGCGCCTACACACAAATACAGTTGTTACACACTGTGCTGCAACCATCATTACACAGGGACTTCATGTACACAGTAAGGTCAAGGTTCCCGGAAATTGAATTCACTCCTGTCAGCACTTACGTCACAAGGGAACTAAAGGTGAGTCTCTATATTATATGTTGTATTATAGGGGGGAGGGGGGGGTGACCTGTCATTGCAATAATATCAGTCTTCATCTGTTCCATATGCCTGCAAAAACTGGACAAATGTTTAATACAAGGTCTTCATCCCGCCCCTCACCTTTCGAAAAAAAAAAAATCGATGTCCGTTTTAACATCGGGCAACCCACTTTTTATTTATTCATTGTTAAATTATAGATTCTTTCTCATTCGTTAGATCGTTTGGTCATTCATTCATTCAGCGAGAAAAAAAAACAACGAAGGCGACAATTCTAATCTGAGGACTCCCGTTTGGGGAAAATTCCAGAATACAGAAGATTCATTCATTCATTCATTCATTCATTCATTCATTCATTCATTCATTCGTTCATTCATTCATTCATTCATTCATTCACTCATTCAGGACAAACTCGCTCGGCTTCGGTTAGACACATTCCACAGAGTTGGTAGTGCTTATATCCAGAAAGACGATGATATTGACAATCTCAGGCTTCCACTCTTGCTGCAGGAATCCAGCAGATCCGCTCAGAGGTAGAGCTAATATATAATCCAGTTCATCTTTTTATGAGAAGAGGGTAGGACACAACACAGTAGCTCTTTACATGAGGCAATGGCCCCGTCATTTTCACTGACTTAGTTTCTATATATCTTGAATCAGATTCAAATTCTAATACATTTTCTTGTTGTTGGTTATACCTTGAACATCTTCCAAAAATTAATGAACTTGAAACTGATTTTCTATCCAGCCAGTTCACACTCATTAGATTACTTGCCTGGTGCTACAAAGTGTTATTAGAGTGTAAAATGTCTGTTGTAGAGAGCAAAACAAGAGCAGATCATAAGAGAAGATAATCCAATTAAGACAGGATGTTTTGATCTTCCAGACACGCTAAAAGCTGAACTCCACCCACGTCATGACTTCTAAATGTCCATATGACAACTCTATCCCACCGATAATACAATGATGTTACTCCATCATACAAGTATTACCTGCAATGAAAACTATTATCGATCTGATTGCTTTTACCGCCACGGTCCTATCCGCCCGTTTTTTCCCCTGGTCAGTGTGCCCAACGCCTTGACCTCCTGGTCCAGTATGGATCATCTGAGCTGTCGGAAGGAGATCCAGAGTCAGAGGGATGCCAAGGTCAAGGACAGTGAGAGATGGATTGATGACGGCAAGGTGGACAACACGGACAGGAGTGTATGCCAGGATGCTGTCTCTAGGTGGGTTATAACAGGCATGGTCGGCACCGTTATGGTGCCCTGCTGAAAGTGTTCTTGAGATTAGTTGCAGATTTGATATAGAGAGGCTTAGTTTTGGGTGGATCACAAAGGTGGAAGGGTATGTTGTTGTTGCTGTTGCTCTGTTTAACTGAATATCAATATCATATCTGTTGGATCCAATGTGAACAGCTGTTGCTGCTCCTACTGTTGCTGCCTCTATTGTTGTTGCTTTAATTGTTGTTGTTGTTGTTGTTGTTATCGTTGTTGTTGTTGTTGTTGTTGTTGTTGTTGTTGTTGTTCTTCTTCCTCTTCTTCTTCTTCTTCTTCTTCTTCTTCTTCTTCTTCTTCTTCTTCTTCTTCTTCTTCTTCTTCTTCTTCCTCTTCTTGACGATGATGAAGAGAATGATGACTAGGATTAAGAGAATTAAACAACGTAATTATAGCCAGAAAGGGAATGAAACTGTAAAGATCTGTTGTTGATTCTGTAAAAGGCTGTTGTGTGTATTTGTTAAATCTTGTTCAGCCATGTCTATGTTTACCTTCGTCCTATTCATGAAAGATGTTTATTTTTTGCAAAAGCAATTTATCTCAAGATTTTTGCGTATTTTTTCCCCGTAATTTCTGCTCATTTTCCTTAAGTATGTTGTTTGTCAGTTATAAATCATGTGATGAAAAATAATGGCCGAAAATTAATAAGCATTAAGTGTATCAATTTCTCGTTGATAACTTATTTACATAGTCATGTCCAGCACGGATTAATGCTTTTGAAGTTACAATAACAAGTGTTTTTGTTCATGATAAACTTTTATTAAATTTTTCATGCCACAGTACTAAGAGTGTTTTATATTTTTGAAAATGATGAGGATGATGATGATGATGATGATGATGATGATGATAATGATGATGATTCCTTCCTCAGATTCATGGAGATGCCAGTCCGCCGCCATATACAGAATGAACAAATGCTCAAGCAAGGGAAGAAACTCAAGAAACCTTCCCAGTTGTCGAAAAGGGGATATAACTCCGTGCAATCTAGTCTAACAACACCTGCTTCACTCCAGAAACAGCGGAAGGTTCTGATCTTTTCTTGAAATTCTGTTTGATTTTTGACTCTGGGCAAGAAATGTAAACAACAGCTTCGGGTCTGGTGGTATTGTAACTAACCGCTATTGTTATTTGACTGGCCTTTAAAATCTGTTGAAATCTAGAACATAATCAGAAACCAAGATATGATCAAAGATGACATTAGACCAAGGTTCTTGTCATGTAAGAGCTCAACAATCAATCTGAGATGCTCTGATAGTTCATGAAAATGAAACCTGGTTTTGGAGTGTTTGGTTAATTTCAAAGTATTGTCGCTGTATGCGTGAATTGGTAATGAGTAGAAGAGATTCTGAGAGGCGATGCAGTAGCAGATGTCTTCAAGGTTGGTGAAAGGGATCCTAGAGTAGTGAAGGCAGGGCAAGGTGTGAT
>JAWQUT010000072.1:1014832-1039463 GCA_033807755.1 Ellobium chinense
CCACAGTGTCCTGTGTGTCACCTGCGACTCAGAGCGTCTGGCTAGCGGTTCCTCGGACAAGACCATCAAGGTGTGGGACATCAGGACCGGCCACCTCCAGCACACACTAAGGGGTCACAGTAAAGGAGTCTGGTGTCTTCAGTTCTTTACTAAGCATCTGCTCGTCAGTGGCTCTTTTGACTGCACTATTCGGGTAAGAAGTTTGTTCGTATTTTTTTCTTCTTCTCCC
This sequence comes from Ellobium chinense, assembly GCA_033807755.1. Taxonomy (NCBI): domain Eukaryota; kingdom Metazoa; phylum Mollusca; class Gastropoda; order Ellobiida; family Ellobiidae; genus Ellobium; species Ellobium chinense. The sequence continues at coordinate 1,015,062 of JAWQUT010000072.1, forward strand.
TCGTAGCGAAGCATTTCTTAAGACCAGTTTTTTATGCTGGATATGCAATGAGGTAACTGACCATGTGGCATACATATTGTGGTCAGGAAGCAACACGATGATGGGCAACGTGCAATTGAACAATGTAACAAATTGTGTTGTTGTTGTTGTTGTTGTTGTTGTTGTTGTTGTTGTTGTTGTTGTTGTTGTTGATGATGATAATGCATCTAAGGAGGATGGGAAAAAGGGAGAACAGACGCATGAGAAGGACAGGATGAGAATGATGATGATGATAATGACAATTAATTTATGATGTACGTAGATATCACGATCACCAGAGAGCTTTAATGATAGGATATCTTACCATCGTAAGAATTATACAAGTACATGAGTGCTGAATGCACCCTTAGTGGCGTCTCGTTAACGCGCAAGTTCTCAGCTATTAGGCTCATGTTGATAGTAGTGATAGGGATGGTGGTATGGATGATTATGACGGTGTTTATTGCATGTTCATGTTGTTATAACCTGTGAAGGAATGCATTCCGAACTTGAAATTTGTACTGTCTTTAGGACTGAAATTTATTTTCACATAATATTATGTCATATTCTCTGTTTTGTGTGAAGTTCAGTCATGAATTTGCTGATAAAAGTGATGCTGGCTGAATATTTATTATAATTTTAACCTCTCTCAGGTATGGAATCTCCGGACTGGTGCCACTACTCGGACGTTACTCGGACACAGTGGACAAGTGTGGTGTCTCAAACGACACGGTCCTCTAGTAGTGTCCGGATCACAAGACAGGACGGTGAGATTCACTGATTTTTAGAGGCTTCGCCAAACATAATTCTGCTGTCATTTTAATACGCAAAATTAATATAATTTATCTTCTTTGAAGTAGAATCTGTAGACCATTGCTTGAAATCGGTAGTGGAATTTAAATAGAATTGACATAACTTTCCACCTCCTGGGTCCTTCATGACACGGTACATGTAAGTATATTATATTATATTTAAGCCTGTATATAGCCTGTAAGTATATTATATATATTTAAGCCTATTATAAATTCTTGCACGATTACACCTTGTTTTCACTCCTTTGTTTCACTCTCATGCTATAAAAAGCACAAGGAAGACAAACTCAACTTTAATCTCAACGTGGGCATGAAGTTTTCGAACCATGTCAGTCCAAAAATACAATAACGGAATAGTCACTGTATAAAACTCTCCAGGAGAGAAGTCTTTGAAGGCATCGATTGCAATACAAAACATTTTCTGAAACCAAATATTACATGTAGTAGCGCAGCTAGACTATATAATGTCATATTAAATGTTTAATTCCGAATCTTCGGATGTAAAAATACCTCTGCAGGGAACAAATATAATATAATAACATGTAATCGCTTTTTATTATTTCATGATGCGAGTTTGTGTTGCAGTGATCCCTGTTTTCTCCTTACGGAAGAACTATTACGCTCCAAAATTTGGAATCTCATGTTTTATACTTCATACTTTTAATGCCTGGTATGAGAGAATCTTTACAACTAAGTTACAATCGATAAGTACCGTGACATTATCTACCAACCTCCAATCTCCCCTTCCCCACTTCCGTGCAACAAATTCCTCTATGTTCTACTGTAATTCAGTTGTATATAAAACTCCCTCAGGCCAAGATCTGGGATATAGGGCGATGTATACTAGTGAACACTCTCTATGGTCACAACGCTGCCGTGTTTTCTGTGGACTTCAGTGAAGATGGCACGTTGATCATAACAGGCTCAGCAGATAGGGTGAGTACAGCGTGTGCTGGTTGGTTGGCGTACTTGTATTTTGTCGCCCATCTCACCAACGAGGGTATGTGACATTTTAGGTGTTTTGAGTTGAGACTACTTGCCGATAGTCAGAAGCGAGATGTGTGTTTTCACAAAGCGGGGAATCCATAGCGCTAATAGTTTCGGAGATATTAAAGACTTACTGATTGGGCGTATGTTATCAATTCTAAATCTCACTGAAACTCCTCAGAACTTAGCAAATGTCACATACGCCCCTTCGTAAGATGGACAACGACTTGTTTGTTGGTTTTATCTGCATGTTCCCCTCTATAATGCTTTTTTTTCCATGTGGAAAGTTCATGCAGTTCTCTTCTGCTAAGGTGGGACAAAGGGGTTTACGGGATTTATTCTAGCAACACAATGAAAGACATCCATATATATTACCATAATGCATCATTCGTATATATATAGATAAAACTGCGCTATGATTGTCATCCTCCAGAGGTTTTTGTCTTGTAAGATCTGATATGTCGAAAAAAATGTTTAAAGTGTCAATTTTGCTTAACAGTGTACATTGTCATGTAAGCTACCTTCCATATAGTCCCACTTTTCTTTTCTGAAAACTGTTTATGGAAAGGCATTCCACATTTGTTGCAAACTGGAAATTAGTGATGTATCATCATGCTAACTCAACGATAGTGTTTGCCCTATAAGAGTCTAACATTCTCAGTCACATAAATCGATTAATCTTTCGTCATAACTTGAAGGTCAGCCGTAACGTTATATTCAAGTAATTGTTCGTCAACTATCATGACATAGGCCTGTACAATTGTTATGTAATATGACTCAGAGAAAAGCTAAAAATCATCCTATACATCATCTTTCATGTTTTGTGCTTTTATGTTCCATTCCAGAGTGTCCGACTGTGGAATACAGACACGGGCCAGCCGGTCAAGGTGGTGTGGGTAAGTCCGACCACTTCCATCATGGCCGTCAGTTACAGCCAGGGTTATTTCGCCTGTTCTTATGATGGCACTATATGCCTGTATCGAGGGGGCAAGCTCGTCAGAACGTTCAATGAACACAGGAAACGGTAAGATTTCACAGAAGTCAGTAATTTGCTTAACTCTCCCCTCTTGTTCTCTCTTTCTTCTTTCTCTCTCTCCGGTTTCTCTCTCTCTCTCTCTCTCTCTCTCTCTCTCTCTCTCTCTCTCCCTCCTCTCTGTCTTCTTCCTCTCTCTTTTTCTCTCTTTCTGTTCATCTCAGACTGGCTGTTGATGCACGCTTATAAACCTTTTCATTTGTCTGTCTGCCTATTACTCTTCCATCCATCTGAAAGTCCATGCTGTCAATCGTCTATCTGTCTGCCTATATATTTATCTGTTCAACTCACCCCGATCTTTCCAGAAGCTGATCTGGGAGCCCTGTAATACAGAATGCTGTCTTTGAAAGGACGCTACAAAAAAAAAAAATGAGCAAATGAAAGTTGCGATCTATGAGGTTCTGCACCTTTTTCCAGCATTGAGTTTTACACACCAGATACGCTTCCCCTTAGCACACCCATACATGACAAAGAAAATGACGTCTTTTTGCGTGTAGAACTGCGTTCACTGAAGCACTAAATACGCTGTTTTAAGATGCTGATCCACGTTACACCAAACATTCAAAAAAGTCCTCACAGATCTTAAATCCCACATGTTTCCTGTTCCAGGACCAATGCGCCCTAGATATAAAGATTTACATGATAACGAGTGAGTGAGGGAAGAAAGCTTTCTTTATATATGGACATGTTATTAATTCAAATTATTATACAGTATAGCTGTATACAGTTTCCTTTCTCTCATTTTCTACTGTCTCTCTCGTTCGTCCGTACTATAACCATCTTGTATTTATAGTGGAAATATGACTTTTCTTTCCCCCTACAGGGTAGAAACTGTATCCCTGAGAATCACAGACCCCGAGAAAGGTCATGGCTACATCATAAGTGCTGGCAAAGATGGTCACATCAAGTACTGGGACACCACAAAGTATGCAATGATTGTCGTCATTTCCTGTTGCGTTCTTTGTTACATACGAATAGAATGATGCTGTTGTTACCCTCAGGCAGTTTGCTTTTGTCATTGTGATTATTCCTGGAGGTTTTGCTGTTACTGCTGGTGTTGCTTTTTGGTGTTAAGAATGACGAAGCAGTCGTAGGTTTTTCACAAGTTCATTCCTATTGGCTATTAGTTTGCCTACTTGTTTGATTCTGGGTGCTTTCGTGGAGTTCTGTACTCGTCGGACAAAATCATTACTTTCTTCATTTCAACAACAGCCATCACAAGCACTACTAATTATCGCCAGCATTGTCAAAATCATCATCACCAACTGCTGTCCTTACATTATACGCTAAATAATAATAGTATTAAAAAGTTAAAAATATGGAACATTTTAACTGTGAAATAGGAACCGTTTATGCCGCATAATAAGACGTTTGGTAATGTGAAGCAGACGAGTCCTTGTAAATCCTGATGATTTTACGACATTCATAAAACGAGTTTTGGAGGATAATGTCCCTCTATCTCCATCCCCTTTACAACCAGTTCATCGATTTATGCCTTCCTATATTCACAGGGAGGAAAGCGTGCAGACCTTCGCAGGTCACAACCAGCCAGTCAACTGTGTGTACGTGGACCTACTGAGGATTGCCAGTGCCTCTTATGACTACAAAATACGACTATGGGACTTCAACATTGGCATGCCGCCCAAGGAGGAGGAAGACGAGGAAGAGGAGGAGGTGGTTGACGATGACGGAAGCAGCAGTGAAGACTGAAAAAAAAAAACAACAACACAGATTAGAACCTCATGAAATCCTTTTTCCATCGAAATTTGGCATAGCCATTGCAATGAACTGATCCCGAGTCTGTTTTTCTCGGCAAGATCCAGAGAGTCTCCCATGTAGTACCTGATTTAATGCAACCTCCTCACCACCACCTCGCTATTTCTTCAGCTCACACATAACCCTAAAAGATCAGTCTGTAGGCCAATCTATCCATTTCCCTTGTACAAAATGGCTATGGCAAAGATATACGGCTGTGATATGGGTTTCACGTAATGCTGCAAGATAGGAAAAAAAAGTAAATAAAAAAAGGACAATTATAAGAAATTTAATTATAAGGAATATTTTAAAAATCAGTTACAATTTCTTTACATTCTGAGTTGAACTTTACCCGGCACTGTATAGGTTTCACCTAATGCACCACTGCTCTTTCCTGACCCGGCCACTAGCTTTAGAACAAACACTAGGTGAAGGGAGAGGCTCTCTAGATATTGCCTTATCTTCTCTGTCAAAATTTACGTACTTACTTAAAATCTCACAGCTTGAAGATCCAGACCGGTTACCAGGAATTCCAGCTCGTGAGGTTTGGAAAAAGAAAAGTGGAGAGTAAAAACAAATCTCCGGAGGTTTGGGCGGTAGGAAGTAGGCTAATCCAGGAGGGTAAATTTATTTGTCACGACTGTGAAAGATCTGAGCCACTCTTCTGGATGTTGCTGTCACTTTCTTTCGTTCAACTATGCTGGTGAAACTGATCTTTAGCGGTGACTGAAGTAAGTAGGGCCTAGCACTGAGAGGGCGTTAGGAAGAAGTTATATAATTATACCAGAAGTGCCGGAACTACTTTATGCGATATTGCGGGTATGACAGTCCTTGATCAGATTATTAATCTCTATCGATACGACAGTGGTGCCATCATGACAGCATAGCTGCTAAAAATCTGTTAGACAACTATTATTTATGTAAGACAATCAAGATTTCATACATTTCACTTTTTTTGTTTGGCCCCCGTCCTCCATTTTCCAGTTGTATTTTAGTAATGTTTTAAACCGATATAAAATTATACATGTTGATGTCTTATTCATATTATGTCTGTATAATTACTTACAAAACGAATCTCTCAAACTTCTGAACTCTACCAGAGCTCATCTGAATTCCGTCCCGTTATTTCTTTTACCATTACTACCTCAGTAAAGTATCTCATTGACAGCGTCCAGACAGCCAGTTTCCTCTCCCGGGTGGGCAGCACCATGAATGCAGTCTGCTTTCAAACGCACAAAGTGTGTGTAGATTTAGCCAGTCTTCTTACAGGTAGATACGTTAACTCCCTCGCTACGTATAATGTACATGTACATCATCACCCTTGTTACACTGTTAGAGGTGCCGAAACATAATATTCCTAAGTCCGATATACGCACGTGTGCGTCATTTTTCTAAATTCTATGTAATGGATTCCTCGATTGGACAGACTGACGGTAGTTTGGTGGACTCAGCCCTAGAAAAACATGAAGTAGCGAGGGGGTAAATGATATCCATATGTCGTGATGCCAAGTATAAAAGAAAGAAAAAGACATAGTCTAGTCTACATCTATATGAAATGCATTTATTACAAAGACTTTATAATTCTACAGTGTGCACAGTGAATGAATTGTATGAAGCATGCTCTTAATGTTATGATGCATTTTTACCTGACGTTTGTTATTGGCACTAAGGCTGTGAGTTTTGTATTTGTTATATTTAAAACCCGCCATAAACGTATGAGTTAATGAAATATTTTTCTAACAAAGCAAACAGGTTTCTGCGTCTCTCTAGAATATCCGGCTTTCATCATCACTTCTGCTGTCATCATTTGTGTAACCACTGTCACTGTTACCTGGCACATCATCATCATCATCTTCATCCTCAGCACCACTATGGCCAATCTTCTTACTTTCATCATAATGAACCATTTTGTTGCTTTCATTATCATCATCATTATCATCATCACAGTCATCATCACTATAAAATAAGCAAAATTGTGACAAATAAGCAAAACTAGCCCCACATCATCAGCTTCATTATCATGTAAATACTACCAGACATCAAGGTCCTGTGATATAAGGAACATTGTAAAGTTTCTGTCCCAATCATCCACACAAACTTAACTACAAAAACACGCATCAAAACTCATCAGGGCCCATTACATACATTTACATCTTATAATGAGGTGATTATTGGAACAATAAGGCAGATGACACTGAAAATAGGGAAACTCACATATGACCATTAGCAGCAGCCCAGATTCCTGATCCCAGTGCTGACCAAACTAAAACAAGTAGAGAGAATGACATGAAACACAGGGTGTCATCTTTTTTATTCAGTTGGTACTTCTTTCTCGTTAGTATTCATCTCCAAACTCTAATCTTGAAGTATTATTACCTCACATCAATAAACTGCAGTTTTCTTAAAACAGAAATAAGACAACAGAGTTAAAAACTCTTACCAGAAAACAGTGAAAAGTCGGAGGTTGCACACACCTTGACACTGCCAGGCAAAATGAGTCTGACTTGGAATTTAAAAACTGTTAGCAAAGAAATTAAATTCTTGCTGGATTCTGAATATTTTGAGGTAAGAAAACAAAACCAAATGTATCAGCCACTGGGAGCTTTGTTATTAGAAGTGATAAGGGATATGAAGCTTCACAATACTGTACTTCACTTTACAATTAACTAGTGCTGAAATACAACTCATTTTGACTGACTCCATCACATCTGTCTTCATAACTGTTGAGGTATTGCAACCAGGATATAAAATAATGCATGTTAAACTTATTACTACAGCACTGAGTGAGGTATTATAATTTAAAAGCACGTCTTGAACTGTTCTACATCCACCTTTCATGAGGTAGATCTGCAAGCACCAACCCACATGCAACAGTTGAAATGCTGCACTAAATTTTCACCTAGCAGCAATACATGCACAATCAGCACATCCATGAACATTTCAGTATCTGTAAATTAATTTTACAACAACCAAAATGGGAACACAGGCACAGAACATGTAATGCCTTCTTAATGACTTTTCTTAATTACAAACAAAAAAAATGAAAATGAACAAAAAAACCCAGACTTACTAATTCTGAACTGTTAATGCAAATATGGATCAAGAAAGAACAGAACAAAACGTGATGAAATATTAAACTGTGTGGATTAAGAACGTTTCCCAAATAACAGGAAATACAGTCAAAGCAATTGCTCTTCCGCAACTCTGCATAAACTACTAATTCATTAGGCAATGAAAGTGGACTTACTGAATTTGGACCACTCTTCAATTTCTTCAATTTGTGGTATTATTTGGATTTTGTGATAAAGTACAGTCTACACTTAACCTTCCTCTAAATTATGTGTCAATTTCCATCGCTGATTCCTGCCACATCTAGAGACCTCAGAAGACGAAGACTGGATACCCATGGGAAACATTCTATTTTTCAAAAGTAAAGAAGCTCTAATGCCTTTCACACTTTTCAATATTTTTTAGGTCAGCCATAAAGGTCAACAAATACAGAATCAAAAAGTGACTTCTTTGCAGTATGTCCCTGTGGTATGGAGTGCCGATGATGACAATAAAGCCCACATTGTAGGAATCTATATTCTATGGGTATATATTATATATGCCACATGACAATAATTATGTATGCAGTCAGGCATACACCATTAAAGGACATTACAAGTTGGTTGGGGAAAAAAACCAACATTTAGTACATCTGTACAAACATGGTGGACAGATCCATGAATGAGTTACAATAATAACAAAGCATCAGGTTTGTAATCAGCCATAAGTATTGTTTGTTTTGTTTTTTTCTTCAAAAATTATATTTTTAATATACAGAAGGTTGTCAGCAACCCCATGTTATTTCCACAGCAAAATGATATGTGCTTGCACAATGCACACTGCTGAAAGGGATGCATCTGAATTAAAAATCACCATACTTTCAATAGTTTCAAACCAGAGAGCAGGCAGGTTAAACTTTTTAATTCCACATATGATAAAGAAACAAAAACATAGTAAACATATTTTTTTTTCTTATTTCATTTATTTTGCTTTTTCTTTCAGACAACTGCCATTCACACTTCTACAAAATTCTTACACAAGATGACAACCTTTAAGCTAGGAATTTCTATCCATCCATCACAAGTAACAAAAAAGTGGATCTCCTTAAAAATACTTGGGGCACAAATCTCGCATATCGACTGACATACCTTCATAATTCAGGAAACCAATGAGTATATACAAAAACATGAGTGCACCTGGAAGATTACTGTACTCAGGAAGCAAAATGTGTAATGTACAGTAATCCAGCAGCTGGCTATTTCAGATAGAATACCTGAACAGAGACCTTTCAAAAAATGCATTCATGAATTCCATGAAAAGTACCATCAGGATATCCAGGAAATTGCATGATACAAGCTGAAAACAAACCTGATTTTCATGGTTTGTGTAGTATCACAGAAATGCACATTGGGAAAGAAACTGTGTGTTGCCACTGTCACAGATTACCTATATAACTTCATCTTTGCTTAATACCATGCACAGGTCAAAAGATTTATCTTGAAATCTGGGTGTGATGTCTTTATAATCCTTCAAAGAGATATGATCACTGTCTGAGATGTTACTTCCCTGTTACAATATGCAGTCTGAAAGACTTCCATCTTTCTTTGTAGACTTGCTGTTGTGAGTCAGGACCACCCTGTTGGACATTACAAAATATAGAATTCATGCAGACCTGCACAACATTGCCGCTTATTGCTGAGATTTAAATTGTGGTAAATAATAATCCCTAAGGCATTGTGTTTGATTGTGACAATGACAGCACATGGCTTATTCCTCACTGATGACATGTATATTCACCATTTCATTAATAGAAAGACTTGTACCATATGGATTCATAATAATGGTAAGGATGGCAATATTCACTTTAAACATCAAAACTCTGTACTGCCACTCTTCCTTGGAAAAGGAAGAATATTATGTTGATGACACTGGCCAAGAAAAAACATGGAAATTCTTATCAGATGTCAAATTTCTGTGAGCAAATCCCTTTCCTCTTCCTCACTTTATCCTACCAACAATGATATTGATAACCAATACAGATCAAGCTGGCTGATACAAAAGAGAAAAAAAACAAACTATGAGACTGTGATGTTAAGAGTCCTGTGTTCAAGACTTCTGAAACGTTTGAACTAGATCTCAATGAATATTGGGAATGTTTCTGCATCACATAATGATGGCCAAAGATTGTTTCTACTTGTAAATGGCTTTAAGAGGTACTGCTTCACAGACATTCCCATTATTTACATGTACTGCCAGCTATTAAAGAATATAGAAGCTTGATAACAAATACCACTAATAAATTCATATTATGCAAAACTGAAAATTTCCATTCTATTTTCCTCCACTTCTCTTCCCATAAACCATTTGGTATTTATTAACTGGGGTAGGTTTTTTTGTAAGGCAAAAGTTCACAGAGGTAAAAGCTGAATTCTTGGCAGGTTTTCTACCATGTTTTAAAATAACAAACAATTCCACTAATAACATGATTATAAAATTAACACAGAGAATGCTGAGAGCACCCAACAACTGATTATTTTGATTTTTAGAAATTGCGATCAAAAGCATTTCATATGAGCCACCACTAAAAGAGTTTAAGAAGAATCTTACAATTGATGTACAGCTGCCCTAAAATTTGTGTTTATGAGTGTAGAAATGAATCTCATTACCGACAAAATGTTGAAAGGTTTCTGTGCTTGTGATAAAGTACTCACCAGTATGACAACACAAAAATTTTCTAAAATACTTTTCACAGGAGAAACCTGCTATCTTAATGATAATCATAAAAGCAAACTCAATACAAGCAGCAATAGAAACAAAGTTTAAAAGTCTACTAGTACTAATCAGTATGACCCTATTAAAAACACTGAAAATAAAGCAAAAGCATAAACACATCATAACTGATCTATATCAAAAGACTGTCAAAACCACTGCACAAAGTAAGTAAATCTATACACAAAATGAGAAAATAAAACTTATAAAGATGAAAAGATAAAACAAAGATGTAAATAAAGGTTATCTCTTGTTGAAGCGGCAAATCAAGATTTTTTTTTTTTTAAAGACCAGGAATACTGTTTTTTTTTTCCCCAGAAAATACACCTCACAAATACTGAAATGATTATTACTAGTCCCTTAAATGATAATCTTTTAATCTTATGATTGATGCAGAATGTAATAGAATTTCTTTATTCTGGACATGAGATTACAAAAAAAAACATTTACTCTATTCACCCAACTCACGAATAAAGGTCAGTGAAGTTGGTAACAATAGCAAATGTCCTCGAACATTATTAAATTGAAATCAATCACTCAGTAATCGTCAGGTCAGAGCAAAACCACATTGTGTAATCTAGTTTCTGAGTGAAAAATTGTACATGTACTATTAAAGTACTTCATATTCACTCAGCCTGAAATATTATGATTTTACATTGATCTGACTACTTAAAATATTAACGTTAGATAATATAGCTAAATATAACTCTTCAAACATAAGTAAATCAAAAAAACTAAATGGGCATATGCATGAAGCAAATAATAAAAAAAACAACTGTGGGCTATCACAAAAAATGGAAAAAGAGGCATGAAACAAGTTATCTTCAACAACACAAGAACTAACAATATCATGTATCTGCATATAATAAAAGCAAGGCAACACAACAAGACCAGCAAAGAGACTTTCCCATTCACTTACATCATGAGTAATTAGATGCCTTCCCCTCTTCACCCTCACCTCCACCCTCAACCTGATCTTGTTTTCATGCAAGCTTTAACACAATATAACCCTTCCCTTCAGTACATAGGTTTAGCCACAGATTTTACAGTCCCTGATCATGCAGGAGTTGCAGGCAAGGAGAGAGCAGATAGGCTGGCTAGAAATACTGAGATATGAGGAGCACTGCAGGGTGTCTTTGGGGAAGATGGCTCTTGCTTTGTGATGTAGCATGATCCATATCTTTTGGTTACCAACTATCCAAACATCTTGGCTGTGCCCAAATTTCTAACACTTTACACAATCCCCACATCTTATTAAGGTAATCTACAGATTGGGACTACCACCCTTCCCATACAAATTTTGCAAGTCTTTTGTTCTTTGTTCCCTCAATACCTGTAGGCTTAGTTTTTAACAAAACCCAGGTGCCTAGAATGTAAGTCTGGTAAGTGTAATGAGGTAAAATCTGTCTTGCAGGTCTATTATGACAAAAGCATGTGAATGCTTACACCTTGAAAGAAAAAAAAGGCTGTATCAATATTATGGACCATGTTCAAACATATGTGGTGTTATTGTGAAGATTAGGTAAACTTTCCTTTCATTAATTATGTAGTTGAATAATGCATTCACATAGCTGACTATTTGCTACAATTTCAGCTGAAAATAACAGTTAACCTTCATTTCAGAAGAAAACACAAATCGAAGAAATACTATGATAAAATGAGTGGTAAAATAATAATGTTCACATTTATTGAAGACATTTAATTAACAAATGCCTCATATACTGATCCAAATAATTTCAAAGTTTCCTAAACAAAACATGACTCAGTTACTGGCTCAGATAATTTCAACATTACTTTCTGTCTTAAATGGCTGTAATGTTATAAATTCTATTTATTTTGCCACATGGGACGGAGTGACATTGTGAGACTAGTTCAAAAGAATACCATTCAATGATGATGTTTAAACAGCAAAAGGCTTGCAAAAAAAAAAAGGGCCAAAATTCAAGATCAAGATAACAATATCAAACATAAATTTTAACAGAAATGCTAAAAAAAAATCTCACCATTTATATCTAATGGTAAACATATCAAACCACAGACAAGGAATCAATTCAACAGCGGCAAATACCAACACTATGCTAAATGAGTCGCAGATGAAAGTGTGGACTATGGATCTTTAATGCACATTAAATTTAGCTTTAATCCCTTTCCAAAGTTGAATTTAGCAATCAATGCATTAATACACATAACTAAACCAACGTGCACTGAAAAAGATTTTAACAGTTTTGAAAGTATGTGTTACCTTACACTGGAACTTCTAGGAACACATCTGTACATTGTAAATTGTACTGTATACAATTTCCTTGTTTACAAAAGGTACCAATATCTCAGTGACTGAAATATATCTTTGTTAAGAAGCATTATATGGTTTTTGGCACAAACTGCAGGTATACTTGCTACATTTTGATGCATGAAGTTTAAGCACACAGAAATGATGGATCCACCAGCAGGTCACAAAGTAAAATGCTTCTTCAGACTTGTACTCAATATTTTTCCTGGCAGTGGCATTTAATATTACATGTAAAACTAGAAAGAAAAAAAATCCTACTGGCTGATAGGAAGGAGAAGGGATGTCCCAATAAAACATGACACATGGAACCCCACAAAAGCTTTTGTGGAACTAGACTCTCATAAGATCCAACACTGGCCAGTGAGCCTTTCAAGTCCACAACCTAACAATGGTTTTGGGAGGCAAGAGGTGGTAGGAGGAAATAAACTCATAGGGCAAAGGCACTAAGACCTCTGCACCCATGAAGTCTTGAAAACTGACAGCCCTGTCCTAATGGACAGCAAAGTAGGCTGAGACTGACCACCAACAGCACAATAGTAGTGTTCATCTGTGTAAAATACAGAGGATAATGCCATCTACAGTGGAACACAAAAACGACTAAACCAAAAACACCGCTGAACCGAAAGAAAAATTAATCCTCCCCTTTTTTTTTTCTCTTTTACTCTTTGTTAATGGACTAGCGATACACCAAAGTCAACATTCTTGGGAACACGGCTGAACTGAAAACAATGACCCTGATTTTAGTGGAAGCTCGCGACGCCATTCTCTCATCGTCAGGCCACCAGAGGGTGTTGAAGATGGAGAGGGGAAGGGGATGGGGAATCGCATCACCAATCAGCGAGTGCGCATTGTCTGTTGAATCTAATGGGTGTATGAAACGGCAAGCGGCCTGCAGACGAGGCAAGGCAGGCAAGACGTCATCATGATGCGCGCTGATGTGACGTGATGTTACGGCACCGTGTAGACTCCAGATGGCTTACGCATTTTTTTCGAGGGCCAGATTAGGATCAGGGGTCAGTTACACTTGCCACGTGGCCATCATTGTTACAAAGGCTGTCTTAACTGATAACAAAATTTGATCATTCAAGATGTCTAAAAGAAAGCACACCTCTTATTCACTTGAATTTAAATTGCACCTGCTGGCGGAGGTAGATGAAAAAACAAAAACTCTCAAACTCAGAAATCTGTCAGAAACATAGAGTTCCAAATCCCACACTGTCAACAATAACTGCCAGTCGACAGCAACTTGAAACAGCGAGAAATGAGTCGCGATTTCAACCTGGGACGAAAAAGATGAAAAATTCGAACCTAGAGGACATGGAATCGGCCCCATCATACCCTATTTGAATAAACCAAAATATGTTTAATCCAAAATAATATGTCCGATCCCCAAACTTTTGGTTCAACAGTGTTCCACTGTATTTCTAACCATTCAAGGTTTACCTGAGTTAGACTCATGACATCAAGATGCCAGGAAAGCAGATTCTGTTTTTAACTGAAAATATCAGTTGGTAAAGAAAAGCTTTCCTTTAAAACAGATTGTGACTCATAATTCATGAAGTTTACAGAGAGCTCAGAGTGCTCAAATAAAAAGTGCAACTTATGATGCAGCTGCCCATCTCCAATATGAACTTCTCAGTGACACAACTCCCAGATTGAACTCTTCCCCTCACCCACTTAATGTGAAAGATGAATTGAAATTCAAGAATGAAATCAATCATAAATATGGACATCTGTGGCGAACCCTTTCTAGTCTGGCATGATGTCCTCTGTACACAGTCTGAATAAGGAGTTAACGTATTTCTCAAATATAAAATCATCATGCAAACATTCTCTTAAATCACACAGTCTTCAGAGTTTGTCAGTACATCCAATTGCCGTACATGTTTATCTGATCCATTCATTCAGTCTCCGAGACTCTAAGCACCTCAAAGGTTGCGTCTATATGACTAACAACCAAAAGACATTAAAGTGAGGCAGTGATCACCAGGTCTTTCAAGCGCTCTTCATCGGCGGACTGGAAGAACAAGATGGTCCGTTGGTGGTTCTCTGCATCAGTCTCTCAAGAATCTGTGAGTACTGCTCCCCAAACACTGAGCGATTGTGAGATGTGAGGCGTAAGAAGTTTCCAAGAATCTGAGCCAGTTCTTGCTGCACAGCAGAGCAACCTTTGGGCACACGGAGGCTGTTCACATTCTTGCCAGTCATTCCTTCACGCAGGAACTCCATGAGGCGGTTATCTAAAATGCAAAGAAAGTTTAAAGAACAATTTGTGAGACAGATGATGCCTCGTTCATCCAAGACTCCAATGAAAGTCTTTGGATTTTTTTGGATGCCACTGTTAGCTTGAGTCTTGCAGCATAAAGATTATAACCCCATTAATGTTATGCAAATCTTGTGACAGGACAAATTCAATTTGATTCATTCACATGCTTGAATATCAAATTGACACACAGTTACCCATAAAACAGACAAATGATTCATGTAATTGCAACTGGCAACATATTTCTTTGCTCCAATGTTGAGATTAAGGTTAGAAGACACGACTAGACAGCCTTTAGCAATCTTAACCTTTTCCCCACAGTATGTTTTGAAAATACTGAAGGCAATAATCCAGAACTCTCCCACCCAGAGCTGCCCCTTACCTACACTTAGCACTCAGTGGGAGAGTCCTGTGACATTGCCAGTAAGGCTAATAACCTCCATGTCTATCATACATAGTGAAAGGGTTGAAATAAACCAGGATTAGATCTGAAAGATATCTGAAATATGCATTCAAAGCATATTTTTGAGCGATACTGATTTACTTTCACAAAAAAGTTCAGCTTGGCGTGTATAGTTCAAACCATAAAAGATACTGCAAATAAAGAAAATAATACTACAAATGAATTCCAACTCACTCATAAGTTTTCGCACAGTGTTATCCCTTGCCCCCAGGCTCATGATTTGACCCTTCAAGGCTTGCTTGGCATCACTGCTCAGTGGAGGTAGTTTACGGCTGGATAGACTGTCACCAACATCCTTCACAGCCTGCTCAGCTATCGACTCCAACACTGGCTTGATACCCCTGGGAAATGTATAGATATGAAATTATGGGATATGCTAAGTGAATCAAAACAGAGGCTGCTCATACACCAATCTATTTAACTTGCAATCCACAAACCTGAATTCGCCTTTCAGTCAAGTCACATCTTTCAGAGAATAGAATATATTTATAGGAATCAATAACAGCTAAAGCCACTTGAATACATTCTATTCTTAACTGCCATTTTGTCCCATAATTTTTATGGAGGTGTGCTTGAGTCGATTTGGTCTAAATCAATATTTCTAACAAGTGAATCACTTATTCTTGTATGCTACACCATTCTACTCAAATAATATGTGCTATACAAGAATAATTCATACTTCCAGAATATCTGAGGTGTAGTTTCACTACCTCAAAGATCAAAACAAATGTTGCCAATTATTTCTTAATGGTGGCACACTGTACACATAGCAAGTGAAATCTTAAAGAAACTGTATAATGACAAAGAACTCACTTCTGAGCCACATCTTGCAGCAAGATGTCCACATGTTCCTTCAGTTGTTTCTTGAGATCTTCCACCCCATCCACAGCTGGCCCNTGTTTGTTTTTCAAGCCGTCGGCGTTGTTTAGTACCACGCGGGGAAGACGCCAGGAGGTGGTTTTGCCTCTGTGGCAGCGCTGAGCAGTTGGACTAATCAGAAATGGGCATTAATTACTTCGTCTTATGCAAGGATAATTATTAGACGCAAAGAAGAAAAAAAAAACTATTATTTCTTTTTATTTCGACTAATAAATAATTGAAGGTATCCGGTTTCGACATACATGGACTCGACTGTATTTATAGGAATCAATAACAGCTAAAGCCATTCTATTCTTAACTGCCATTTTGTCCCATAATTTTTATGGCGGTGTGCTTGAGTCGATTTGGTCTATATCAATATTTCTAACACGTAAATCACTTATTCTTGAATGCTACACCAATCTACTCAAATAATATGTGCTATACAAGAATAATTCATACTTCCAGAATATCTGAGGTGTAGTTTCACTACCGGAAAGATCAAAACAAATGTTGCCAATTATTTTCAATTGGTACCTTTCTTAATGGTGGCACACTGTACACATAGCAAGTGAAATCTTAAAGAAACTGTATAATGACAAAGAACTCACTTCTGAGCCACATCTTGCAGCAAGATGTCCACATGTTCCTTCAGTTGTTTCTTGAGATCTTCCACCCCATCCACAGCTGGCCCAACGACACTGTAGGTGAGAAGCTGGACAGATGTGATCAAGCCCAGAGTGTGCAGCTTGTCTCGCATGCCCATAAAGCGGAACTGATCCATCATCAGTGTCTGCATGAAAGATAGGAAACTACTACACAAAGTGAATTAGCAGACTTTCATCTTTCTAACAGATCCCACAACTGAAGATGCTATGCTGCTTGAAGATACGCTTATGAAATATAACTAAGTACAAATAGGCAGGTGGCAGTCAGACAGTAGAAGTAATGGGCAACTCAAATATGGGACTGCGGCTAAACTGACCTCTGGGAAGTTGTTCGGGTCTGGCCACTCCAAAACCTCAAGGTAAGCTTCCGTCATGACATTGGCAGGAGTTGGCATGAAGTTGCTTGAAGATCCACCTGATGACTGCTTGCTTGCGGAAGCCTTCAACATCTTTTCATAGTTCCTTTTCAACCATACCTCAGTGTACTGAAGGGCATTCACCCCCACAGCTGTCAACAGAAAAAAAAAAAATGACTTTCATATAGTATTCACTGCTACAGCCACACACAAAGACATCAGTTACTACTGAAGACCTTTCTTACTTTATTCAATCAATCATGGCTTTGAACCTAAGATCCACAGGAACCTTCAAGATGTTTCACTGATGTCTCATTAGACAGTGAACTGACTGAAAAGCTTAACTCCTACTATTCCAACCCTATGGCAATTCCCACAAACATACTTTAAAATCCAAATTAAAGTTTGTGATTCTAACAGTCAAGAAAATGTAATCAATACTGCTCAGACACACTTCCCCTATCTAGCAGCATCCCAAAGTCAATGTGGAAATATAGCATTAAACTTCAGTAGCAGTAGTAAACACATAAATAACTGTCATCTTTCAGATAATAATCTTTCAAGGTAATAGTACTGGCACAAAGTTAATGATACTTGTATATAATACTGTGATTTTCAATCATAATTATCAAACATAATCACATACAAGTGATGACAGCTCTTGTTGTTCTACATTCACAAAATCCCTCTTCATACTCAAATCATACACTCACCTGTTCAAATGACTACACACACTAGCAATCCTAAGCAGTAGAAACACTTTTTCTCTCATGGGTGTATGGGTTACTAGAACCTAAATGATGTAAATCATATCTTCATATGGTCTGTTCCTGCCTCAATGACTTCCTCAAATCTACATAGCAACAAAAGCAGTACTTACCTCTTTGAGTTTCAAAGTACTCTGAAAATTTCTTCCTCTCATATTCAATTGAGTTCTGCTGTATGTATGGGCGGATCTGTTTGATTGTAAAATTTGCCATGTCACGACGCATCAGTTCCAATGTCTCCATTATTGCTCTGGAAAAGGCAAGAAAATATCCCGCTTACTTGCTTTCAACTCTAATAACCACCTTGTGACATAATTAGTTTTCAACACATGGAAAGGAATGCACAGGATGAACCATTTGGTTTTCATTGCACATCAGTACTTAAGCCTGAGGAAAGGTAAATATCCAGGAGTAGCCAACACTTTTCTAGCATTATTTAATACTCTGAGAGACTGATATTTTTTGTGGTGTCACAAAAGGTTTGTCCAGCTCTTTAAACTTTCAACCTTCCTTTAGTTACTTTCCATCCCAACCAAGCTCATGAGTCTCAAATCAGTAATAATACCCCTGATTAATCTGGTCAAGCTGTTTCTAAATTTGCAAAGAATTACTCACTTGAATTTTGGCACTATATCGGCAATGGCTCTGATTTGTGCAATATTCTCATCTCTTGCAGGAGCACACAGCTTAGCCATTGTGTCAGTGATGTACTTGGCATAGTATTCGAAGTCAAACACTTGGTTGTCCATCTGTTGCTTGATGAGGGCAAGATCAAGGACTTCATTGATCTGATCCTTCAGTCGCTGGTGTTGTGGTAGCAGAATGCTAAGCATAGTCTGAAACGAGAAACAGAAGGTTCACAAATTAATCCAACAGCAATCAGCAATCTGATTATTTTTCAGCCTAGTAGACCCTCCATAATCATGTTGTTAGATCAGATTTACACTTGTAACAATGTTGAGTTCCATGGTTAAATTCATTTCAGTAAAACAGAGGCCTTTATATTTGTATTAATTCTATGATTATGAATGCTCAAAGACTTTGCTGCCACGATGTGATGCTGGAGCATGGCTGAACATTTTAGCCACTGTAATGCTCAAACTCTTATATTCTTAAGATAAGAAAACCTTTCCAGACCTCTTTCAATTCCTCCAACATTGCATAGGCCATGCTCAAGTCTGGTGGGTCCTGGTTGAGTTTGTCTTGGAAGGCATCCCAGAATGCACGCTTCACTGTTTCAGCAACTTGCTTCTCTAGGCTTAAATGAGTTTAAAATAGAGATGGGGTAATTATAAAATAACTGTATAGAGAGCAACAGAACATGCTGCTGTCTACAAACTGCACTGCTGGATTACACCAACGCTGTTGCCAAATATAACAGAGTACAGTAGTATATCTGATCATCAAAACCCTTTAATGTAATGGTTCTTGTATGTTCGTGAAAATGAATAGGCCTGCCACCTTCAACCAATCTCCAATCATATCAATATTAACAATTTTTTTGACGGAACACCATTATGCACCAAAAAAACAAAATGCAGAAAACAAAACAACTGAAGCACTGTGAAACTATATGAGACACACTGTCAAATGTTCCTCATTTGACAATATTATGAAACTGTTTTGTTCCCTTTATAATTTATAATCTTACTGATGAACTATTCCTTTTAGGATTTTTTTTTTTAAATGTGAGAGTGTGCCCTTACAATGATTTATATGTCCCTATGCCTAGAACTGTTGGGTCTGAGAAGTGGGAATGATCGTGTACTGTGGAGGTTGAAGTTCTCACCTGTTGGCTGGTGCTTCCTCTTTGTGAAGCTCAAAGTCATTGTTGACTGCGATCTCATGGGCCAAACTCATATTCTTCATCCCATCTGCTGCTTTCATCAGCTGGTCAAAGGTAACAAATCTTGGGGGTGAAGCTGAAATTTGATGGTAACAAAGCAATTTATAACAATTCAATAAACCATGTGTGAGATGATGATGATAATCTAATGAAACAATCTTGCGTGAAACAAATTTGAACCTGAATGTGGAAGTCATCTTAAAGACATAACTACCTGATGTTACTTCTTGAAGACCCACTGACTCTGAGACACAGCAGGCCACCTAGTGCTTGGTTTATGGTTTTGAGCGGGATTAGAAAAGAAAAAGGACATATAAAAGAGTTCCAAGACAATAATAATAATCTCTAGGAACTGTCCCATAATTGCTTTTTCTACCTTAACCCTATCTTTTAAACCAAGCACTAGGATAAGGTCCTGGGATACAGATGATCAGTCAACACTAGCCATGCCATTCCTATCAGGTCTCTTCATAGAGACAACTGCTCTGGAGTACAACATATAAGGCCTACAAAAGGAAATGGGAAACTTGATACTTCCAATAATCACAAATGGTAGATGTCCCTGATCAGTCATATTCTAGAAGAAAGTTAAAAAAGCACAGAAGCAGTTCAGATATAAAGACAATGGGATGACCTGATGACCAGGTAATCACTGTTTTCCTAGGACATTATAAGGATTCAATAAAGAATATAAAACTGGTCTTACCGCCAACCATGTTGAGCAGTTCATCTGGAATGGTAGGAGGCCTGGGAGAGGCCGGCTGCCCCTCTTTGTTCCCATCTGACGATTGTGAAGCTCTCCCATTCTTGTCACTTTGATTTGACATAATTACTGAGGGAATCAACTGTCAAGACCAGCCTTGTTTTGTTATGGTAGCCTTTGCTATAGCAGAGAATTTGTCCTTTTGGTCCTATTGATTAGCTTTTTGATAAACTATACGTGACCAGGGGTTCTGGTCTAGGACAGCACAAGGCAGCAATGTAGTTAATTTGCAGGGGTAGATAAATATGAGTCTGGTCCACGTCTCTCTTCACTGTTTTCCAATGGTGCTATGAATCAATCATGCTTCTTTAGCCTGTGAAAGTTACCAAAACAGAAGTATGGTCAAAAGTTGTAGAGACAAATGCCGTTCAACTGGAAAAACCTGACAAACCACAAATTTAAACTAAATTAATTAGTTCATATATTGTGGAAAATGCATTACTGTCTTAGTGTCTACCTACTGTTCATGTCAGGTTTTTTTAACTCTATTGACCTTAGCAGTAACATTCAAAGGATACTACCCCTTTTGTGTCATTACACTTCATTTATCTTGGATTACAGCCTGATGGCAAACTGATGAAAGACTTACAGCCACAACACAAAATATCTTCTCGCTAATTCCGGTAGCAGCACTTCTCCTATATTGTGCACACTTGTATCTGTCACTGCTAAATGTCAGTATTACTACATCCTCTTCATGGTAAGACAATTGAATGACCAACTGCTCATAAACTGCAGTTACATGTCTGATATCCCATGATAATAAACTGCATTAAATTGTTCTTCAAATCAGAGCAAACAACTACATCTGCCTCACTAAAAAATTCCTGGGACTGTAGATGAGAGGAAATGGTGTTGGGTACAGACAAAGGAATGTGAGAAAAACATTAAGTTCAAAGGATTTCCAGCCCAGGTGCCAGTGTCCACTTTCATACCAGGCAAGATAGATCAGTCTGTGTACATTAATTATCGAGCAGCCTACCAAATCCTTGGTAAGCCAATATCCTGAGCACTGAGGATGACATTCATTTCACAAACACTCACAGCCACGCACAGTGGAACCTATTAACATGACACTGAAGGGACAGACAAAATCATTGGAAGTTAAAAAGAGTTTGATGTTATGGAAAGATTTCCGCAGGCAACAACCCCCGGAATAAGAACCCTAACCCTACCCTTACCCCTAACCCTACCCCTAACCCTACCTTTACCCCTAACCCTACTCCTACCCCTACCCCTAACCCTAATCCTAACCCTAACCTTAGCCCTTACCCTAACCCTAGTGATTAAACAGGTTGTTGCCTGCGGAAATCTTGCCGATGTTATATTGTGTGTACAATGTAAGTGGAAATTTTTTTAAAATGTCAGAACTCAGAGAGCATTGTTTTAAGATTTTAAATCTGTGGCTTCCTTGGCCTGAACTGGCTGTTGCATTACATGTTATTGAGGATCAGCGTACACTGTTACCATCTTTCATCAACACAATATTCACAATGTGCCTAACTTAACCTTGACATGTCAGGCTATGTCAGGAAAAATTGCTATGGCAGATCTCGTTTTTTTCTCTCTCGTCTCAGTCACTTTTTCCTCACTTACCACTGTTTCACTTATCATGTTATCAAAGGTTCCTTGAAACTTATTTTCAGGTTAATCATTAAAGGTTACTGTGAATAAAGAGGATATTTTAACGGGGATTTTCTTTCCTATCAGGTTAACCAAGATTTTGGATAAAGCACTGTTCATGTGAATTTTACAAGATTACCTTCTGTGACTCTGGAAGATAAAGATGGTTCGGTTATCTCTAGGGACAGGACTGCTCTTGCATCAATATAGTTCATTTAGTCATAGATAAGCCTCGAAATCAGTCCTCCAAGATTATTCCAAAGACTATAGGATATAGGTCTTATATTTAATAGGGCAAATATCAACCCTTTAATAAACAAAGGTTATATTATTATTAGACTATATTTATACAAATGCAACCAAATTTGTCATTTTTTGAAAGACACTGGCATTCTGAAAATGACCCTGTGACTGAATGAGATATCATCTCATGAACTATGTAATGTAAGTGGGTTACGCCTACATAATCCTAGTCTACATAATAAAAATTCAGTAACAGCGAACTCATGAACATCCTCATGACTAGAGTCTATATATGGAAAAATCAATACTCCTCATGAGATGAAGTCAAGCTTTCTTCACACTATAGAGCATCTTCTTTATCTCTCCGGAATGAAGTATTAGGCTGTTGTTGTTAACTGAGCAATCCGGAGGCCAAATCGAGCTGCGTCCTGACGCTTACCTTAGCTTAGATTCTCAACAAAGTGCTGTCGTTGTCAGCTTGCTGACCTAGAAACCTGTCCAGCCAACGCTTTCATTCACACCCAGTACTGTCTCAGAACAAAAGAGTCTACCTCCTAAACTCCGATCACGCCCAATGCTCAATGAGTAAGGTGTTCGTACGTTGTGATCAATAATCAATCGCAATCGCAGATCGATGAGAAATTCAGAAACCTCTGGAATGACCCTGAATGTAAACAAAGAGTTGATCAATATTGTTTACGGAAATGACGTCATAAACTGGATAAGGGCATGCTCAGTCTTATTTTTAGACGAAAACTTTCCGAAGCTCCACCTTCCGTCAGTCGTCCCTGACACTGATCAGCTGTTCCGTCCTCTCAGTGTATAGATCTAGATGTCTAGTTCAGCGCAGACCCCAGCAAGTGATGAATTGTTTTCTCCAAATAAATTATAAAGCAAATTCCCTAAGCAACAGTCTGAACTGTTTGTATCCAACTAGATATCATTCGCTTCGGTGAAAAATTTTACTGGGGTGCTTGAAAGTATGAAGGCCAAAAGTATGCTTTACACCGGTACCCCATAACTACCGGTTTGTGTAAAAATGGCGGAAAGAGAACATGCCACAACCAGCTTCTGATATAAAATTGCAGCACTTATACTAGTAAGAGCGATTTGATGCTTCAACAAAATTTGATGCATTAAAAGTAATTAGATGAATAAGCAGCTAAACAATCGTTACGTAAGATTAAGCATTCTGTCTGCAAATTTAACTTGAGTAATAGTTATTTGGGTAAAAACATGTAATTCGTACTAACTGTGTTTTCGGATCATAATACAAATGATGCTAAGGATTTCTAGTTTCATAGAGGTGCCATGATGCTGCCTGATTCTAAGCACATTTATATTGTTTACACATCCTTTAGCTTATGGGTGTGGGTATTCTTCACAGCATCAGCAGCAGTAATACTCATTCTGGTGACTCCAGTTCACTCGTTTCGGCACTAATGTGGAAGTGTGGTCTAGACTAAATTATCGATATATATCAGTTATCGATATACTGGTAATCAATAATTTTAAATAAGAATGCCTGGTATCAGAGCATTTCATGTGGTCAATTCCACGCCCACCAAGTTCGCCAAGTCACCCCTCCAAAGAACACAGGAGGGGGAACCTGAGAGTTGCAAAGCAGCAAAAAAAAATAATAAATGAACTCCTGGGGCTGGACAGGTGGTGTCCTCCGGCCGTATTGAAATGGGGGTGTGGAGTCGTAGCTTATCCCCGCTTAGGATCACCGTGCCGGCAGGCCAATGACTGGGCCTACTTTCGGGCCTCTGGGTGCAATGAGGTCCTAGCTGGCTACCCCGACTCGCCACTCCACGGGGGTAGTCTGCGTTCGAGGGGA
>JAWQUT010000072.1:1046968-1094080 GCA_033807755.1 Ellobium chinense
TGCCAGATATCAAAGGGGAAACATTAATTTTCTTGAAAAAAAAAAAAGAAATTCAAGAAAACACTGAGCTATTTCACCCATAAATGCATTCTGTGGCTTTAGCTTGATTAACCAGTACACTGTTGCTAGACTGCATCACAAATTCAGCAACGCCAATCATTTGTGTACTTCCCAGAATATTGAAAATGGAGCAGATGGGACAGTGGACTATGGAAGACTTAATCAAGAGCTAAGCCAGACAGGTGGGACTAGGGCAGATCTCTCTGGCTTGTCTGGGCCTGCAGGAGACAGTGGGACAGCTGCCAGACGGCCAAACCTGGATGTTACAGTGAGTACTTACATAATGGGCCAGATTTTGTGTATTTTTTTGTTTCACCATTAAAGCGTATTCTCCTGAGCCTTTCTTAGGATTGATTCCTAAATCTTAGGTGTTAAGGGAGAGCAAACAGATACTATTCACATTTCTCTCTTTATGAAGCATCCGTCATCCATTCACTAATCTTCAGCTTCAGTTCTTGTAGCAGTACTCCAAGGTCACTGAAAAATGGCAGATGGGAAGAAAGGCAGAGGTTAATGTTTTATAATATGTTCATGGTGGTTTAGAAGAAATGCATTTATGAGGCATCTTAGTAAATTGTCTAGAGCTTCAAGAATCAAGGCTATGAATAGATGCATTATTTTAGAAGAGAGAATCTTATCTTGGGGTCTGAAAATTTTGCCTTCAATGCTGCCATCCCTGTTTCAAGAAACGACACAGTTGATGCTTTTTTTTTTCATCTGTCTCTTCTTGCATTGAATGTGTCATTGTGAGTCTGGCCTTCAGTGTGGTTCTGTCTTTGAACTTCATAAACACGAGTTCCGTGACTTTCTTTACATTTTGTTTTGCAGGATTCTTCAGCTCAGAAACCCAGCATGCTGTCTCGTGGTAAGTAATTTCACTAGTCTGTGAGAGTGTTTTGATGACATCTGGACAGTAACAAGCAAAGCTACTGACCACTGACTTCCATGAAACACTTGATGAGTTAATGCAGAGAACATTTTGAACCTTTGAGCACATCATATTAGAATGTCTGTCAAAATGTAGTGACATTTAAATTCCCGGTGGCAAAAAGAAAATTGTTTCATACTATGTGGTTTGTACATATTTCTTGCATTTGTAGTTGCCTTGATGGATTCGATGGAGTCAACTTTGAACACAACAACTTCACCAAAAGTGCCAAACTCAAGGGAGACCACTCAGGAGAACATGGGGGGAACTCTGCCAGATACCCTGAAAAACCCAGCTATATCTGGTAGGAATGTTCACTGCAGGTTTTTACTGCCTCAGATTTGATTTGGCTTCTCGTATCATCACTTCATTTATCTTTTGCTTCCATTTCATGGCCTATATGCAATTTTTATATTCATTTTGTCTGCTTTTCTCAAAATCTCATAAAGCAAACTTTTCATCATGTCGTAAGTGAGGTCTTTTAACTTCTACAGATGAAATTATGAAGCTATTATATCAAACTAATCCTTGATGTTATTCATCTAGAGAAACTATTTTTGGGTTGTTTGATAGTCTCTGAACAGGGCAACTGCTCCAGCAGACTATAGATACCATCAAATAACTAATTAACCAAGCAACTCCAAATGAGGCTATCCTGCCTAAGGGATGTTAAATAAAGCCTCAAGTCAATCAACCAAGTGTACTGCAAGCTTATACAACCTGTGTGGACTTACCAGTTCTTCACCTAGATACTCCTTTGAATACTTACACATCCACCTTTTGAACAAAGCACTTCAGGGTGGGTGGTGGAAGGATGTGATGTCCAGAATGATCTATGTATGGAACATTGCAGTCCAGACATATTAGAGTTGTGTTAAAAAAGGGATTGCATGAAACCATTATTATATTAATATAATGCTTTCATACAGTTAAAAAGCTGGCTTACAGCTATTCATATTTTTTACTTCTTTATTCCATGTTCCAGGTCAGTTAGGTACTAACACTAGCAGAGAGATGGAGGACCTACAGAGAGTTCTGCAGGAAGCAGAGGAAACTCCCACCATCTACGGTGGAGATTCTAGACCAGCCACAGCCAAGACCAATAATCAAACAACTCCTGTACATGAGAAAAAGGAAGGTAAGTTTTGTAGCCTTTAAAGTTCATTGTGTTTTAGAGCTGGATGTCAGATCTTTGTGCTGCGTTTTGCAGAAGCAAAGAATGAAATGAGAAAAGTCCTGAAGAAAATCTGAGATTTGATGTCATGAAGAAAACATTCATGTAGAATGTTGTGGCAAATGGTCGTCCTATGATACTGCTGTTTTAACCCCAGACCTCATAACTCCTTACAGCATTTCAGTATAAATTCTATATCATTGTATGCATGATCACACTACTACCATATCCCTTGTTGTTCTTATAGTTGTGTAAGATTTTTGTAGGAATTGATACTAAATCAATAAATATATTGATGTGCAGGGATTGATAAGTCACCCTGGTTCAGCCTTGCATGGAGTCAATTATATTAACTTACATTGTCATTGACATGTAGAAGAAAGCTTTAGAGCAAACACAATAGAACCTCACAGCTTCAAACCACTCATAATAAACTGATCCCAGGCCCTTCTTATGCTGTGTCAAAGTTTAATCACAAACCTAGCCACCATAAACTTGAAGATAGCCTTTGGAAATTGAGCCTGTGAGCCTGTGAGGTCCTGTTGTCAATTCACTCCTGAAGAATTTTTTTTCAACATTAAAGAATCTGTTTTGCAGTGGACCGAAGTATTGGAGACATACTGAGAGAGATGGATGCTATTGACAGAAGAGGAAGGGAGATCGAATACAGAGATGACGATATTCAGCTGAGATCTGATTACAAAAGTCCACGGAGTCCTCATTCGATAGGTCAGAGGATTTTCTGCCAACAATAAAACATTCCAAGAATGGCTGCCAAATTTGTTTTAATCACCTCCCCCTAAAGGTTGCCATGAAATTTTTTTTGTGTAAGAAGGTTAGACAAGCTGAGGAAGTATCAGTCTCATGTCTGGAAAGGCCCTGATCTTTATCCATGCCAGAAGGGTAACAATAAATTGTGGATCAAGAGAAAAGCAAGAGAGAAGCGAAAATCATATTGTCATAGGCAGATTAATTGTCAGTCTCAGAGATAGGCAATGTGCAAACTGAGCTGTTGAATCCGCTCAAATGAGATAAGTGAATTACCTATTACAGTGACAATATGCATTCTTTGATTATTAAAGTAAGATCATCATAATGAACATTAGTGTTTTCATAAAAAAGCAAATCATTCTTTCCCAGCTGCACACGGGATGTAAATTGAACCAAACATTAATTTTCAAGAAGAGCAAATTTTCACGGTCACAATTCTTTCTTCAAGCATGAAAATAATGTAGACTTAATTACCAGATCATAATTATTATCATTTCTGTCTGTTGTCATCACAAACAACTATGATCTTGACATTTTATCCCATTATTATCATGCTTCCATCACTTCTCTCAGGCTTGCATCGCCAGCAAAATCTTGATGAGCTAGGGGGATTTGACCACTCCCACACTGAGGATACTGAGGTCTATCAGCCAGTTACTGCGGTGGTAAGTGCAGTCTTTTTTCTTTCTTCTCTTTCACTTTCCCCCTGTCTCTCTCTCTCTCTCTCTCTCTCTCTCTCTCTCTCTCTCTCTCTTTATTNTCTCTCTCTCTCTCTCTCTCTCTCTCTCTCGCTTTCTTTTTTCTCTTTTTTTTTTGTTTTACAATTTTTTTTTACCCTTTCTGCCCTACATTCTTTCTCTCTCCTTTCCCTCCTCCTCCGTCTTCCTTTCATTCCTACTACTTTCCAGCCCTGTAGTTGCATTTTTCATTGGTGACGGGTGCTGTTTCATTAAATTGTGTATTCTGAATGTGTAAAATTCTCACAGTGATTATAATTCAGACAAGAAGTCATGTTTATACTGAAATGTAGCCATGCATTTTGTCACATGAGGTAACATTTGTTTCATGTTTATCTCAGCAAAATACACATGTGATGCAGCATTATAAAGTCAGTAGTATATGTCACAGATGCCAGACAATTATTGGGGTCAAAATATCCAATTTTACATTGAACTTTCCCGTGCTTTTCAATGAATTTTGGTGATTCTCTCTGTATCAGCTAGCCAGCCAGGCCATGTGCCATGGCCTCATAATCTCAAAGATGTGAATGAATGAAGTATGTGTATAGCTGTTAGTAAACAAGTATTGTGATTGAAAAACAGAGCTGTGAACTAAATAACAGATGGGCAGAGCTGGCTTATCTTAACCATGTGGAGGCTGTGGCTGGCCTGGTTTAGTCACATGGAAAGCTATTTTAAGCTTATTCAGAAAGATCAGTTATCTGTTTGTAGTAAAATAATTTTCAAATTTTTAAAAAAACTATATCATGGGGGCCTCAAAATGTGACATGATACTGAAATTGTGCTGTTGCATAACATGTTTGTTAAGCTTTATCTTTCTTCCCGCTGTGCTTTGCCAGCCATGTATAATAAATTAGTATGGCATGTTTATCCTTGAGATTTAAACTAGATGCCTTCTGCAGTTTGCTGGCATTTCCTACAGGGCTTGCTTTTGCAACATAGAATATGCCTCAGAATCACAATTTGTATGTTGGTAGCATATTCACAGATTTCCTTAGATGTGTTTGCATTCATGATCTCAGCTGTACTTGTATCTCTGCCTGTCTTCCACCGTTCCTTCCACTTTAGTCATTTAGTTCACCCCTTTCTTGTCTTATTCATTCGGTCTATCTCTCCCCCCTTTCCCCCATGAACTGATGTTTTTTCTTTCATAAAATCCATTATATTTGTCTTGTTTTAAGTCACCTCATCCTTTGCTCAGTCTCTCATACCATCTTTGCTTGCTTGTGCTTCCTTTTCTCCCTAACCCCATTTCATTAGTGTGAGATATAACTTACCTACTTCTTACTTTTAATGCACTGAAAAGGGGCATTGGCGAGGAAGACCAGTAAGTATATATTCACATTCCATAGCACCGTTGCATGTAGCACAGATTTTCTATATCACAGCCAGTTTAAACTAGGCTATATTTATTGTTGGATATGGTATGGATGTTGTTTTATGATTTGCATAGGGAATTCACTTGAGCAGCATACAGAATTTTATTGTGACACCAGTGCCTTGCAGTGGAAGAATATTTGGCACATTTGCCTCATCTTTAACTAAGGTTATTGTCCTTGATTTTAAGCCAAAATAGATCATTTTGAAAGAGAAAGAATACTACAACATCAGAAAATGAGAGAGCAGAGACAGAACTCACAGATCATAGTTAAAGGAATCTTGTGAATATAGCATATTGAATATTACAAGTGTAGGATGTCATTTTTGCAATAATCCTTCTTGAATTGAGTGAAAATTATTGAAATTTTGCTACTGTTTGCGTGCACTTATTTTCTGCACTTCTTTGCATTTTCCTTCTTTCAGTGCATTATTTAAAAGGGATACGCCATGGCTATTAGCTTGATTTAATTCAGTTCATGTCATTCTTTGTTTACTGATAATGTACATGTTAATGTACATGGACAAATACATAACTGGTATCTACAATATATACTTGATTTAGTGCAGCACCTATTCCCAACTTTTAAACATGAGCACCACTTACAAAATGCAATGCATGCAATGTTGATAAAGAAATAGATAAACACTGTTTTTGCTGTATTGTTTGCATTTTACACAATTTATGGTGATTACCTGATGTCACCTAGAAAGTATTACTATGTGTCCCTCATGCCATTGATTTTTACCCATAGTCCAACTTATATACCTGGTTTCAATACTAAGCATATAATGTCTGTCCTCTTCAGTTTGAAGGGTCATTTTTACATAGATTTATTTATCTAAATCATTTTTGCAAGATTTCATTAAGTTTTACTTGTGTACATTAGGTCAAAATCTTAAGGCTGAGGGCTGAATAATTCATAANACATAAATGGAGTTAATAGTTTTAAGTGAATTGTATACATAAGCTTAGAAAGGACCCAGCAGTGACTATTAGCATTAAAGCTTTGTTTGAAAGCAGAGACTTGAACAGTCTATATGTTCACAAGAATGATCCACACACTCTTATGAAAGTCTGTACTAGTTGCAGTTTGTACATCTAGCAGCTTCTTTATGTGTGCATTTAATTGTGACTACTGCTTTGTGTGTAAAGATTAAGATCTTGTGGTTAGACAGCTGCATTACTTTATTTATGTAACATAATATAAATTGTTATTCCTAGTCTGCACAATCGCAAACTTTTACCTCATAATTCTGAAGTTTTGCCTGGAGCAAAAGAGTGTCCCCTGTGATACACAGTTGTATTCTGTATGGTATAATAGACAGTCATTAGCTTTTCATGGATATCAGTATCAGAAGATGAACTTACTGACAGAGGTCAGAAAATGTTTTGAGATTCTGAATAATATGTGCTAACATAATATGTGGCTAATCTCATTTCTTTCTCGAGTTTCTAGATAAATGGAAAAATAAATATGTACATCTAAGAATAAAATTTGATGGCCTCAGCTTATTGAGCTATGTGTTTGCTTAAATTAACTGACAGGTTTGATGTTTTTCTGCGATGAAAATAAGATGTTAAGCTCAAGAATATCATGGTAGGTTATTTAAATTTTGGTTTCAATCTGAATCTGCCCATTATGTTGACACATTTAAGATTTGTCATGTAGTATCAATGTTGGTGAATAGATAATCTTTTTTGTGACAGGAGGTCCCAAATTTATGACTGGTAAAGAGAGGCAAAATTTTATGACAACAGGTATTTATATCATATTGCACAATTTTTATGTTGTTTTGTGTGTCTATTCACATTTCAGTCTGTGACTGAGAGGAAGAAAGGTGAGAAAAAGTCAGATGTCAAGGACACTAGATCATTCTCCACAAACAGTGACAGAGGTGAGCAGAAATAGAGTCTAACATATCTGCTGTACTGAGCTTTCTGCTGTATGGACTGGTTTTCCAGAGCCAGAAACTCGCAGTCTATGAATTGAAATTTCTAGATATATGTGTGATAAGTAATAGTCTTTCTTTGCCATAGTAGAGCTCATACTTACATGCCTAGATCTTCAGGCATATTTTTTTAAAATCTGGGTTTGCATGGATCATTCACTTGTTTTACATCTACACAGCACGTCCACCCAGGGACCGGTTTGCTCATGTGCAGAGCTCAGGCTATGGCCGGCCATCCTCTCCCCCATCTAGGAAATCCAGGTCAAGGTCAGCAGGAAAGTCTCCACCCAAATATCCAGCTCAGAAGTCATCACCAGGAGATGCTAACAAAGAGAAAACCAAAAGTATGCAACTCTGAGTTGTCTTGCTCATCCTGTTATTTACAGACTGATTAGTGGGATTTAATATTGAAAAGCTCACCCAAATTTTCTTAAGAGATTTGATAAGATAATTGTATATTGAAAAGTAATCTTAAAATTCAGGGTTCTTAAAAATCACAGATTTGTACTGGACAGTTATTCATTGTTCTTTTTTATTTATATGATTTTTTAACAAGCCATCTGTAATGGGCTGGCATTTGTATTAGTAATATTTTTCACACATAATCATTCAGCTGTTTTGCTATAATTATTTGCAAACGTTGCAGTATTTGATAAGTAAAAATGACAGTTTTATACATTTCCTGCATCCTTTCACAGAAATGGAGTCTTCCCCAACTGTCAACGTACAGAAAATGGTCAGCAAAAATTCAGGTCATGACAAGAAGTTATTGCAATCTATGGAGACATTTGCAAAATATTTGAACGAGCATTTTGCTTCCCTTCAGGTAGGTGGATTGGAATAATAATCTATGCTAGTGCCGCACAGACATTTTACTTCAGTTTTAGGGTATAGTTGTCCTAAATAATTCTACCTCGGTAGATTACATATTTTTTGCATAGGTGGTTTATACTCTGAATGCTGGATTGTTAACAAAAAGGTTTTTTTTTTCTTTTTCAATGTCATGATTGATTGCCTGATCTTTCAACAATTTCGAAGGTTTCCATAAGGTTTCTGTGCATAAGTATCTGTGGTGAATTTCCTGGGAAAAAGTCTTCAGTTCTATTCACAATCAAAATTAGAGGCTTCTGTTTTGACGTTCTGTATTTTGTTGGTTTGGACATTGAATTTCGCTCATTGTGAATAGGACATTGACTTTCTTCCACGTTTTCAGCTGTGGGGAAGGCAATGTCCTTCAGATTATGTCCTCAGTTCAATATTTTGGAGCTATATCACTACACTAACTGAGCATTCCATTTCATGAAAATTTTCCTTGTCTTAAATAAACATGAGGGTTGTACCAGCCAGCATGAATTGCAATAAAAATATAAATAAAACTAAACAAGAAAATTGTAAGTTTGGAATTGCTCTGCTGTTTTCAGTATTGCTTGTTACAGAGTTATTTTCATAGATTTCAATGTTTTTTTAGTACAAGGTAATATCGTGTTGAGATGATATCACTATCTGGCTATTTTCACATCAGCCTGGTGACAGTGGTGATCAGATGAGAGCAGAGTGGACCAAGATGCCAGGCAGTGAGAGGGAAGCAGCATTACTGGAGGAGCTGAAGGATGTGAGGGAACAACTGCACAATGAGAGAACTCTTAAGGCAAAGTTGCAAGGTAAAGTGGCAGAACGCACAAGTACATGCTTTGACTCTTAACAGTTACACCTGTTTTCACATTCTTGTAGCGCACAGCCATGGTTCAGATTGTTTGAATGCTATTTCTGTGCTTTATTTGGCCACAGATATGTAATGTTATATATCATTTTATTCAGCATTGAATATAGAATCAGACTGTATTGTTTTGGATGTTGTGTGTAAAAGGGTAAGAAAGAAAAGAAAAGAAAATGAAGCTTGAAAAAAAAAAATCTGAAGGAATTTTCGCACAGTCAACAATCACAAAGGAGGAAAAACAAAGTATTTGCCTCTAAGTCCACAATTTTATTATTACTTCAGACAACTTTTGACACAAAACATATGTAAAAATCATTTCATTACACCCATTGAAAGTGATGTAATGGCAGTTTGAAAACTAACACCAGAGTCAATGAAAAATGAAAAAAATGGAACTGCGCTATAACAACAATACTATAGATATAGTCCAAGTATGACTGTTTCAAAGAAATTCATTTCTTTCTTCTGACACATGAAAAAGTTCACTATGCACAGAAAGAAGGAAAAAAAAGGAATAAATGCGCAACTAGAGATAGTATTTAGTGAGGAAGAATAAGAAGAGCACGTATCAGCTGTGAGTGCTGTGAGTCAGCTGTTTACAGTAATGGTTACCGGAAGGACGCGGTGAGTTGCAGTGTAGTGTCCGGTGAAACGACACATTGTCTACTGCCGATTTATTGTCAAACACACCCATTTTAGATTTATTTTACTACTGCAATCAATTATTTACAACTAGGAAGCATTTTTATCAGCCAAAAGCGTAAGACACATTAAAAATAAGGGCCCTGTCTAACTGCTGTTTTTATCGATTGCCGAGGATCGAAAATCAAGGGATGTAACTGTTGAGAGTTAAGCATCATGTGAACTTCTGATCTAGATGGTTAATGTATCACAAACTGAAAAGAACAGGCAGTCGTCTGGATGACCTTGCTACACTTAAAATTAAGATGCAATGGAATTAGCATGATGCAGTACTGCATGTACTGCAAGTATGAGATAGGATGTTGTTCAGTATTTGTCTGATCTAAGCATGTTCAAAACACATGAAATTTAACACTAGGCACTTACAGAAGGTACACAGTGAGAAATTCTTTGCATCCACCCAGAACATCCCTGTTCCATCAGAGTAAGTAGAATGCACTCAAGTAACATGATTATAGCTTTGGACTGAAGATCAAGAGATGATGACTGTGATTCCTGCCATTCTCATGTTGAAGATGCCTTGAGAAAGCATTTTACTCACAATTTCCTAACCTCTGGGATAGAAGATAGGTAACGGGCTATACCTGAACCCAAATCATTTGACCAGTGCTTGTGATGAAGCAGCACTGTACATTCCTACATGAGTTGAGAAAGTCATAGAGTGATCTGGCCTGTTGGCTATGGGAGTTAGTAATCTCGTTACCATAATTAAGAACTTAAGAACATTTGTGGCTGGTTAATAGCTTATGTTTTGAACTATTGCTGGACAAAATAACATATGCGAAAGGTGTCTTTTAGTTTTAAAGTATTAAAAAAGAAGGGGCTGCTTAAAGAATAGTAAAAATTGTGTCTATTTATTTGTCTCAGCAAATCACCAGACTATGGTGTTGTTCCATGTTTTGATTTTCATTCCACAGCTGACATGGTCACCCAAGAGAAAGAGTTCCAGAAACAGCTGGACTCGCAGAAGATGAAATATGAGGATGAAGTATTCTCACTCAAACAAGAAAACTTTGTCATGGCTGCAAAAGTAAGTAAAATTCAGAATATTTTATTAAAGTTCATTGTTGTCCATGAGAGTTAGAATTTTCTTAGTGAAGAAACTAGAGGGATGTTATTTCCATTCAGTGTTAAGATAAGATAAGATAAGAATGACTTTATTATCCTTAGAAAGGAAAATTGCCTTGGCTGCGGTACATGAGAGTAAATAATAAATAATCAAAAAGTCTAAACATAGTAGTACATAACTCATTACAATACAATACTCAGACTAACTTACATTCATGCATACTGCCATACGATTCATAAAACAGGTTACAAACTAATCACAACAATAATCACTTGTTCACTTCACATGTTAGTCTCATACCCCCTCCTCCCTCTTCCACCATTTCTGGCCATTCTCACTGTGAGTTTACAGTGCAGTGTGCCTCATTTTTTTTTTAAGATCTACTGTGAAGGAGAGTCCCTCATCACTCTTACTGAATGTGGCATGAAAGAATTTCTATATCTCTCTGTTTTGTTGTCAGCACTATGATTTTTCCTACGATTACAATCAGTGTTGCAACAGAGGAACTTGTAACTGAGGATTGCATGTACACATGGCACACTATCCCTTTTACCAGTTACTGTACATATATTTGGGGGTTTGTCAGCTTCGTGACTTTATTTACAAAATGTGCTGGACTTCAGGGATGTGACCTTTGTCCCTCCTGCATGAACCCCCAGGAGAGTCTCATGATATTGCCCTGAAATCAAGCATAAACCTAAGTCTTAAACTGAAGCATATTTAGGTTGCCTGACACTGGTACCACCTACTTCTGTTTTTCTTCCTTCAATATTATAGGACACTCCTACCCAGACCTTGGTTTAGGATTAGGGCCAGGATTAGAACAAATGAATCAGCTCTTTGGCAATGATAATGTCTGTAGACTGTCCCAGATTGCTTTTCCTTCCTTCACCTTACTCCTAACTCTGTCCCTAATCCTAACCAAGATCTAGGTAGTAGTGTCCTGATATTTTGCCTATGAAATTTTCTGGAGTTCTGGGATTAACAAGAGCTTATTGCAGTTCTGTATGTACAAAATGTACAAATGTAACCCCCTACTGATAGGGCCTTAAGATCCACAGTGGTCAAGCTCCTTATCTTTGCTACATATTTATGATCTCAGTCATCACTATTATATTCCAGCTGAATTGATGAAATAGATTTCATGCCAATCACAGATGACATTTAAGAGAAACTTTCTTGAAACTTGTTGACATTTATGTGAATATTTTGCTTTCAGCTGAAAGAACTTGAGGGGGATAAAGACAAGGTCAGGAAGTCAGATGGCTCAGCTGTACAAGGAAGTAGTGAGGATGGAGACAGTGAGTATTTCTGAGTTTATTTCATCGTATGGAATGCATATCAACTATGACTTCCTGGTTTTTAAAAGCCGCATCTACATAAATCTAAGATCTCATGACATACCGGTATATGTTAGTTTTCCCACCAAAATGACATTTTTGTATTTTCATGAGCTACACATTGTATCATCTCCTGATAAAATATTTTTGCTAAACTATGGGTACGAGGTTTGTCTCAAAAATAACTTTCTCCGCCTTGTAAAATCTTGAAATATTAAACTAAATCCATGGAACTTAACACTAATGAGCACCAACATATACGAAAATTCCCGTTAAAACGTTGTGGCACTGCCTTGAAAGGAAGCAAAGTTACAGGGGTTTGTTTATACCATCTGTCATGAGTTTAACCAGCAAAATGGATGTCAACATTTTGAGAAAATCAGTCTCCAGATATGACATCAGAACAGTAATAAAATTTTCGATTCTTTTGGGAAAAAAGCCACCAGAAATTCATCAAAATCTATAAGCTGCTTTAGGAGATTACTCTCTATCTATTCAAACTGTAAGATCATGGGTAAGAGAGATTCATGAGGGGCGAATCAG
Organism: Ellobium chinense; assembly: GCA_033807755.1. Taxonomy (NCBI): domain Eukaryota; kingdom Metazoa; phylum Mollusca; class Gastropoda; order Ellobiida; family Ellobiidae; genus Ellobium; species Ellobium chinense. The sequence continues at coordinate 1,059,343 of JAWQUT010000072.1, forward strand.
TGTTGAGGAAGGATCACGACCTGGAAGGCCTGTGACTGCCTGTGGAGATGCAAATATCGATATTGTAAAGATAGCCGTTGGTGAAGACAAAGGGAAAACATGCAGGGAGATATCAGATGAAGTTTCTATTTCTTCTGCTTCGGTTCATAGAATTTTGACGGATAAACTAGACAAAAAGAAGATGTTCGCTAAATGGGTGCCCCATTTGCTGAATCAAGATGAAAAGGAACAACGAATGACGTGCGCCCGAAATTTACTTCGTCGATATCGTCGTGAGGGTCAGCAGTTTTTAGATCGAATAATAACTGGTGATGAGACCTGGGTCTATTCTTGGGACCCAGAGCTGAAAAGGCAATCTGCTGTGTGGTTGGACGCCGATGAACCTCGCCCAGCGAAAGTTCGTCGCAAACTGGGTGCATTGAAAGTCATGCACATTATATTTTTTGATAACAAAGGCATCATCTTATCATGGCCTGTTCCAGTATGCACTACAGTCAATGCTACCTACTACAAAATGGTTATTCAAGAAAAATTACGACCTGCCTTAAGGAAAAAGCGTCCTGGATTGCTTGAAACTGGTGTGATTTTTCACCATGACAACACACTTGTGCACACAGCCAATGTGGTGACAGAACTTCTGCACCCGTATAACTGGGAAATACGGAATCACCCCCGATATTCTCCTGATTTGGCCCCCTGTGACTTTCACCTTTTCCCTAAAATGAAAGAACACCTTCGGGGACAGCGGTTTGAGACAGGGGAAAACATTATCTTGGCCACAAAAGCTGCTCTTAGAGTGCTGGACATAGAGACATATGTCGCCGCCTTTGAAAGCTGGTTGCGACGGTGGCAGAAGTGCTTGGACAATGGTGGTGACTATGTTGAATAGCTAATATAATGAAGGTACATTGTTCCAAATTTGCTGACATTATCTTCATTGGTTTTTGAAATGTGGGGTAGGGAAAGTTATTTTTAAGACAGACATTGTACTCAAAACAGTTACAGACATTAAACAAGAATTTTGTCCTAGCCAGAAGCTTACTCAGCTTACTCAGCCAGAAGCACTCTGTTTTCTCAAAAACAGTTTTGGCAAAGATGAGTTCTTTTGTTACAAGATGATAGAAATGATCCTGAATATCACTGAGACTGACTTTAAGCTTTGTACTCTCATGCTGACTACTTTTTTCATGTGTGTGATGCAGCAAGAAGTTTATACTAAATCATTAACCTTTATTTGGCCATAATTCATATCCATCCCTTTACATACATAAATAATTTGGCTTATGGAATTCTGATTCAAATATTTTTACTTACTTTAGTCTATCTTTGGAAGTGGTTGTGTGGTAAAGTGTTTTTTTAAGTTTATATTTTGATTGGTTGATAGGTTTATATTTAAGTATGTGATATTGTACACAGGCCGAGTAACCAGGTGGGAGAGAGAGATCCAGGAGCAAGAGAACTTGCTGGCAGGGTACCAGGCTGAGAACAAGAGACTCTATGAGGAGATCAAAGGTCTCCAGAGGCAGGCCAAGGCCACAGAGAGCAGCATGTTCAAGGAAAACCAGAGGCTGACAGCTGAACTCACTAATGTGAGGTGAGTAGGACAGAGGGAAGAGGTTGAATGTTATGATCGTCTTTTTCATCTGCATTCCCTGCCATGCCTTCAAGTTTGCTCTACTGGTGAAATTGATGGTCCTCATCAGGTCCAAGAGGGTTCCCCATAGCTTGATACTGAAGTCTCTGACAAATCTCTCAGGGAGTCTGGTATTCTGAACAGTTGTGCAGAACATGCGTGGGTGTCTATTGCTCCTGGTGGCTCAAGTTGTGAAACTGAGTATAATGTGGAGACAGAAAAGCAGAAATGTTTTCATAGGATGGAGTACTCACACTTGGTCTCAGCACCCACTGAATCATGATACCTCAGACTTTCAAAGGATTAACTAACAATGACACCAAGTGTCCTTACATAAATCAGCTTCTTCTGTGATAGTATTCCTTTTGTTGGGTATTAAAATTTTAATGTTGCAAAAAAAAAAAAAAAAATAGTAGTTGATATTCATATTTGTGTATCTCCTGCAGACAAGAGCTAGAACTGAAAAACACAGAGCTCCAAAATAAAGGTGTTATCACCAGTCTGGCTGTGCAGCAACAAATTGCAGCTGGCAACACAGAGGCTATGATGGGAGCCAACCGTATTTCACATCTGGAAGGGGAGTTGGCTGAAGCCAAGGTGAGCTGATGTTTGGTATCAGCAAAGGTTTGGTACCCATAATCAGTTCTTATTAATGAGAGAGTGGTTTTAAACCTTGCATGGATAGATTTTCATAGTGATATATTATTAATCCTAACTGATAGGAAGTTCATGTTATGTTCATGATAAATTCATATTTTTTTAAAATTAGAACATACATTTTTTCAGCTGGACACTGTGATAAGAATGCAAAGTCACAGGCAGAGGCAAAGGAATAAGTTCAATACATTGACATCATCAAATTGTTCTAGTAATCAGGTTTCTTTGTGGTGAAAGCATTTAGTAGGAAACCTGTGTTTGCTTTCCAATATACAAAGTCACATTACAATAATCTCAGACTGAGAAATATTAAGTCCTTTCTTCCAAACTGACTTGGATATCAGATTCTGGTTTACAAGTTTCCCCTTTGCAGGACCCAAATTGTTACTTGTTTACTTGTTGATGGAAACATCATTGCACCTTGGACAGGTCCATATATACACTGTTCCCCAGTTCCAAACCCAGTGAAGAGTCTCCTTGCTGGTCATCTCTGTTGTTTAATTGTGTTTTCTTGAGCTTCCTGCATCTTCTTCCTTTTCCCCTACATCTGACCATCACGGATATTCTTTGTTCATAATAATTTTGGTATTGAATGTTGTCTTGCTGTGTTCTTTGCAGCGAGTGCAGGAGAATCAGAGCAGAGAATTGAAGTATATGCAGCAAAACAAGTTTGAGCTGCAGAGACATATAGAGACATTAGTTAAAGAGAAAGATACTCTGGCTCGACAGCTGGCAGACTCTATTAAACCAGATCAGGTCAAGGTGAGTGCATCCTGTTGCCTCACACATAAGGTCTTGTTGATCTTGTATTTTATATATGAAATGATTTTTATAGAAACATCTTCCTGTGCCTTTGGTGTTCTGCTATAGATGCTATTTGTCTCAGTTAATATGTTGAAGTTAACAGCTTGAAGGCATGCAACATGTATCTTTTTTTCCATACTTTCAGATAGGGAGACTGTAATAAAGTAACCTGGGCATCCACCATGATTTTCACTTTAGAAATAAGGTCTTCTCAGCACTTCCAGTTATAGGTCGCTTTGGTTACATGACAAGGATTAATTCATCACCATAACTAGTGCACAATTTTGCTGTTAACATGGAGTCTTCTGTGCAAATTCAGAAAGAATCCCACACTAAGGCACGTAATAGGTAGACTGATTTAAAATTCATTTTTTTTTGTGATCAGTTACATGCTATGGTATTTAACTGCTGCATCTCATTTGGATTGGATTTGGGAAAATTGATAGTCAATGTACAAAATCACAAATTAGTTACAGTGGTGTATTGCTTGTGGCACATGATCATGGAAACGTGGCATAGATCTCATAGCTATGTGAATGGTTTGACTCTCAAGTGAAAGTTCTTTCAGTGCAAGAGAGGCGAGGCAATGGAATGATGACTAGACTGAAAACAAGCAGATCATGATTTTCATCAGTTTATTAAACTGTTGCACATGTGTGACATTTAATCACCCAGAGAAGAATGTTTTATCTCTACACAAAACAGGATTTTGAAGCCAAACACAAGGAGGAAATTGACAAACTGCAGAAGAAAATCAAATGGTATGCAGAAAATCAAGAACTTTTGGACAAAAGCAATGCCAAGCTCAGGGCGAAAGATGATGAGATTCATCGGTTGAAACTGAGGCTTGAAGATTTGAAGTCTGAGGTATTGTTACTCATAATTCTCACTGTGACTATGTTTTTGTTGTTGTTTCTTTGCACATAATATGTTTTTGTCTTTTTATCTCTGACTTTCTTGATCATGCCTTGTCTCTGTCAGTTCTCTATTTAACTGTGCATCAGTATGTGTCAGCAGACCATGTTATCAAGCAAGAGTTCACATCACAATATTTGCATTTTCACTTGATGTTTCTTCATTTTGAACAGCTGCTAGAACCTCATACAAGAGATACACAGACTTAATGATATGTTATGAAAGTAATATTGTTTATAAATCTCATCTCCAAATTCTTTCCATTCATGCATTTCACATTCAATACAACAGACCAGCTACTTAAACGCATGCTCAGCCATCTGAGTAGCACACAGTACCATTGCATTTTACAGTCTCTGAACATTAACATGTTGGACAAGCCTGCTTACTAGTAATATTTAGCTGACAGAAATATGCCCTAAGTATGAAAACTGAATTTTGCTATTCTGAGCTTTCACATCACCTCATATGATATGGAAATTTCCTGAAAATTGTTGCCTGTGGGATTAGTAGGTTTGTTAAGCCATGAGACACAATGCCGGAAACATAACATAAGCACTAGGTTGTGTCAGCTGATTATGCCACGTTCTAGCCTCATTGGACCACATGTTGGTGACAATTTTGATACCAGCTGAGATAGATAAGCCTGAGCATTCTCACTATTAGCAGGAAGAGACGACTGAGACCATTATCACGTCAGCCATAGATAGAAGTTTGGGCAAGTAAATTCAGGTTTAGCATTTCAAGGGTTAAGAGGATATTTTTTATCCGTATTTGTTCTAGGCTGGCATGAAACTGGAAGAAAACAAGATCAGGGCCAAGGAAAAAGCTGCTGATGCAAAGAAGATCCAGGATTTAGAGAGACAGGTGTGGTTTGCTATGTGCAACATATGTCAGCTTATCATAATGTATTTACAACAATTTAGATCCTCTAAAAGGCTTTAGTTGGTTTACTTTAGTACACATCATCTTCATTCTTTCTGTTTCTTTTTCAAGAGTGAAAATGTATTCAGTATATGCCAGGTATGCCATAGAGACAGTAATGTATACATGATATGGACAAGTGAATTACATATTTGGAGTCACTGTCTGTTGTTTTTAAATACCTTCTTTGTCAGGTACCATGCCAACTGTCTGCTGTCCATCTTAACATTTCTCCACTGGACTGCGCACTCAACCAGTTTGCTAGTCCATCCAGAATTTTTTGTTTTGTTGTCTTCCTCTGCTTTGTTTACCATGTAGTATTCCAGTCATTACCAAGAGCCCAAGCTCTCGTCTTCTCAAGATATGGCCTGTGAATTTTGCTTGTCATCTCCTTCTTGTTGTAATTCCCTTACATGAATCGCTCCTTCCAAGATCTGCATAGTGGTTTTCCTTTCTGTCCAAAGATACTGTTTCTTCATGGAATTGCTTTAAAACACATATAGATTAATTTCAGGTGAAAGAGATGGAGCAGGTTATCCGTCGTCGCCACCCCAACTCATTACCAGCCATGATGATGGTTGCAGCAGCAGCACCTGACTCTGTCACTGATCCCAGTCAGGTGAAAGGTCGCACTGTGCAGGTGCTGGAGGCTCGTGTAAAGAAACTAGAGAAGGAACTGGAATCAAAAGATGAATCAGCCCAGCAGGATTTGAGGGCAATGGAGCAGAAATATAACCATGTCAAGGTATTTTAAGTTTCTTCAGTTTTTCTGTGGTCATATTGTAAGCAAATGTAAAGCCAAAGTTGACCTTTGCAACCTAGGTTCTGTCAAATCCATCTGATTATCACAAACTGTGGTTGAATATAATTGTGGATGAGAAAAATGTTCACATTACTTGCTCTTTTATTCAATTTGGTAAACATAATGATAATTTGACTGTGAGTGTTTTATGTTTAAACCTTTGTAGTCTTTGGGTGTTTTTTTTCCCCATAACCTGTTCCTAGTAAGATAACTACGTGGTTTGGCTTTTGTTGTTCCAGATCAAGTATGAAGAGAGAGTTGCAGATCTAGAGGGCCAGCTGTCCGTGTATCGCCAGTCTGGCAGTGATTTTGTCTTCAAAGATCACCCACACAGCCATGCTGTGGCACTGGAGAGAGAGCTGGACAATGTCAGAGACAGGGGTCGCAAGCAAGTTGCAGAAATGCAGGCAGAGGTGGACAGGCTGACTGCAGAACTGAACAAAGTCAGGAAGAATCAGGAGAGTAAGTGTAATTCAAAACTGGATCAATATTTCTATCAAAGAGGACAACAGATTTTCTGCATGGCTGATGCATGTTGACCTTTGTATTGTAGTCAGTTCTGAATGCTATAATTACTCTCTTCAAATCAGCCAGCCAGGACAAGCAGTCCCTTGACTGCCATGGCCTCATGTAAAAGCATGAATGACTTAGTAATACATATAGTTGTTGGTAAACAAGAGTTGTAATTTTTGTGAAAGGTCAGTTCAGATTTACGTTGTTCATATCTTTTCTCTGTCAGCCCGATCCCAAATAACAACTGTACAATTGTCTGTGGATTCATGTCTTAAGTTTTCTATATATATATATGCTCAAAGCTCAGACATATCCATTACCTTCTATACTATTACCAAAGTCATAAAGAGCAGTGGCATATGAGTTGAAGCTAGGAAGTCTTGCAGTGTAGTGGAACAAAATACCTCACAACAGTATAAAGTCTTTCCCAGAATTTCAAGTGGGTGTTTTTTGTAGAGAAGAACTCTCTTACCTCTGTTCTAGTCATAAGTCACATTAAATCACTTGTAATACAGCTTTATTTTACCCAAAATAGACATGATGAGAAATGAGTCTCGGCAGTCAGAGGCAGAATGGAAGCAGCAAATACTCATTCTACAAAGGGAATTAAAAGACAGAGAACATGATATACAACTGCTTCAACACACTGTGGAGAAAATGAGAGCAAGATCAGGTATTGAACATTGTTTGGTGGAAGATAACCTGTTCTGTAGTTGGTAAAGGATGTTCAAAGATACAGGAAGCATGCTGTATAATACTGGCTTTAAACTCTAATGCAGATGAGTTTTTTTTTCTTTGTTATGCAGATAAGAGTTTTCATTTTTAAGCCCATGTAATGAGTATTTTCAACATTCTTAACCACAAATAATGTGTTGTTTATCACAACAGAGAACAAGCACAATGGTGTAGAGAGTACAGAATCATCTGTGAGTTTTCTCAGCATTGTAGATTAGTGTTACAGATGATTATATTGGCTGGTTATTTCAAAATACATCATAAGGAAAAATATGATATAGACTAGGGTAAATGCATCACTGATGAATAAAGATAGTAATTTGTGAACCAGAACATTTATCATGACAGTTTTGATCAGTACCATGATCACAAGTGTACATTGATGTATGTGTATCTGCCATATTACAGGGAAGAAAAGCAATTCATCCAAGACAAGTGCTGAACCATCAGAGTGGCCTTCCTTCCCCCATGCCCCATCTACTAGCAGAGATTATGAACCGAAAGCTTTTGCCGATAGTGATATGTCAGCCTTGCTACAGGAGAACCAGCATTTGAAAACCAAGGTGAGAGAACTGGTACCATCTCGTGGAGACAGGTGATTTTTAGTAACTTATGGGTTCTGTCAGCTGCACTCAACAGGCACTGCAAACACACAGATTCTTTCTGGCAAACTTTTGTTCCCTGAACTTTGATGTTTTCTGGCCTACTGAAGTTCAGATAAATAAACTTGAACACAACTGCTTTTGTTTAAAAACTTAGTCCAGCCATTGCATGGAAATAAAGTGTGGCTTATTTAAGATAGAAATTCACCAATGTTTCCTATGTGGAAATGATATTTGTGCGGTACAGACTGTAGTTAGAACCAGAAATTTGAAGGGCTCAGTGTATATGGTTGGATCACTGTTTGACAGGTGGATCAGTTGCAGCTAGAGTTAGATCAACAGAGAGTGGATCTGAGGAGGTCTTTAGCCGAAACAGAATCAGTGGCTCGACAAAACAAAGAGAGGTTGGAAAATGAGGTAGGCAGTTGTTGTATTCACCAAACTCTGACAGTATCAAATTAAATTTATTATTCAGTCTTCAAGGACATCACACAGTAACGTTAAGTTGCTTTTATCTTAGAACATAATTATTTCATAGATAGAATTATTTGTTCTTTGTGATGAATCATGTTAATAGCATAGCCAGAAGTTATGAAAGTCTGTCACCCTAAGCTACTGCATTAAATCTTATGTTTCTCTGTAAAGAAATTGTGAAAAAAAACTTGGGTAGGAAATGCCATTGTATATTATGATTACTGAGTTATGCCACTGCTTTCTTTTCTTTTTCATTCAGAGCACTATATGCAGTATACTGTGTTTTGAGTACACAAAATATTAATATTAAATTTGCTGGTGGAAAACTGCATCGACTTGATCATAATGATTTATTTCTGATAAATTGTGCTAACAGATTGAAGTCTTGAGAAGCAGCCACCAGAAGGATCTACAGAGAATTTTGGCAGACCAGGCACTCCAATCCTCATCTTCCAGGGTAGCCGAACTACAGAGTAAATGTGATACACAAGAGGTGAGACAGAATCATTTGTCTTTGGACTAGTTTCACCATAATGTCCCAGTTTCCTGCTCACTCACCATTGTCAAAATCTTGTTTAATAGCAGCAGAAAAATTTTGTTCAGCTATTCCGCTCAGTACTTCTCTGCACTTTATAAATTTACCTTAAGGCAGGACTAGTTTTCTTTTCATGATGTCATGTGAAATAACAAGGTTGAAAGATAGGATGTTTGTTTGGATTTTATAGCCTTTCAGCATAATACCCCAAACTGTACCCTTCCATTTGTAACATGAAATTACTGGATAATTTTTTTTCTTTTTATGAATTCTGCCTGGACAGTAGCAGTAAGACCTACTTTTCTTCACTTTTTAAACTGTCAAGGGATGTTTAATGTGTGCTTCATGCTGATAGTGTGAACATTTGCATTTTCTGAATAATATAGAATCTGATGAAAGAGATGATCAGATTTCAGTTATTTTATTGAGATAAAAAGTTTGTGCATGCAAGCGTGTATTAACTCTTACCAGTTCATGGCATTTCAGGATTTTTGCTAGAATTTTTAGTGTCTTAATATTTTAACAATTTCTCTAAGACTGCAAGACTAAAATGTACATTGTTATACATTTTTGGAAAGGAAATTCAATGGACTTTCTGAAAATTAAATGTTTTAGCTTTCTGTGAGTTGGCATATTTGAATAGTGACCTAGTTTCTATTACCATTTGTAGAAACAGATTGACAAAAATTTACAGTGCGTAACAATCACAAAGACGGAAAAAAGAAACTGATTATAATAATTGTCCTAACTTTATTTTTATGATAAAATGTGTCGATTTCTACATAATATAAACAAATTTGACATAGTTAGGTCGACAAATAAAAGCACAGCATCATAGAGAAAATGTTCATACAGCAAGTTTTTCCTTCTTTGAAAAGTGAAAAAAATGGGGTTTTTTTCTGAAAGTTACTTGCAAAAAAACGTTACCCCCAAATTTTTTTATTTTTTGGGGGGGCTGTGAATGATAAAATTACATGTAATTTATCATAAAATATATCATACATTCTATAAGTGTAAATAATTTGAAAGAAATTACTTTCTGGAATGATCTAGTTTTCCATCATATTTATAAATACGAAATCCCATTGTGTGAATTGGTGAGAATTAATCTTTGAACCACCGTGCGTATAATCAGGCTATATGATCTTTGTTGAGAACACTGTTGTTGTGCTCTTTATCTTCATGCCCATAGTGGTGTTGGTCAAAGGTACACTTGTGTAGGGGCATGAGATCATAATTCTTTTGTGCCACATTCAGTGCAAGTGCAACGGGACTCCTTGTCATGAGAGCAGTGATTGTAATAGAGTAACAGTCTTCGTGTGTTTATGTGTGTTTGTGTGTGTGTATCTAAGTGTGTAGGGATGTATTATTATATATGTGTTTGTGTGTATGTGTGAGAGAGAGAGAGAGAGAGTGAGAGAGAGAGAGAGAATGGGTGAGAGAGAGTGTAAGTAAGTAAGTAAGTTTGTGTGTGTGTATGTGTGATAGCGAGGGAGTGTGTGTTTTTGCACAGATATTTTTGTTTCGTCAGCACACTGTAACAAGACAAATTTCCCGCTGTGGACAAATAAAGTTATCCTTATCCTTATCCTATCCTTATCCTTAGATACTAATAAATGCATTCTGTACATGATGAAGTCCATCATTCAGATGCAGCACAAGATGCCCTCTTGAAGCTATAAGAGTGAGATAGCCAACTGCTAGCCTGCAGGCCAAAGTGAGGCTCACCAAAGGTGTAAAACAGTGTTACTATCGACCATAGAACACTTTATGTTACTCAATGCCGTGCCTTTTTGTGGATCTTGCACTTACGTATTGCCTGCACAAAATAACTAAAATACAGAATTGGCTCACCGTCTGAAAATGTTTGGCACCCCTGCTGTAGGATGTGGCACATGCTATCCTATAAACTTCATTCTGTTGTGCTTCGATCCCATCTGTCAAATTATTTACTCTTCCACAGCCAGTGCCAGATGTATGAGTGTAGTGGTGTTCTCTGGTTGTTCTAGCAAGCCATATTGTGAATTGTAGTGTTTGGGGGCAGTGAATCTTTTCTCTTATTGCTGTGTCATAGGCATAAAACAGGACATGATTGGTTGTTTCATAGGGTGCTTGGGTACTGAGTCCTGAGGTGGAAGATATGGCTTTGATACGGTCTGCTTATGATCACTCTTAATCCAGGTGATGATCCGTCACCTCCAAGCTCAGCTGAAGAAAACGACAAGTGAAGCCGAGCAGTTGCCTCAGTTGAGGAAGAGAGAGTCCCAGCTACAGGCACAGCTGGACAGTCTGCAGGAGAAACTCAGGGAGGCCAAGATGGTGCAGGCACCGGTAAGTCATAAGTGACTTCATGAACTGGGGATTGAAATGCACATAATATAGTCTAGTCTTGTTTTTGGCAAGAATTACAGTCATGTTTAGGAAATTGCGTGGGAGTTATAGTGATATAACTCTTATGCAAGAAGATGTTTAAAATTCAGAAATTTGAGTTGAGGCTGTGTATTTGCAGTAGTAAGCTTTGTGAACATAACTTAATCATTTGCAGTGTTAACTGTGACAATACTTACAAACTGAAACTGGCACTGAGGCTTGCTTTCACTGTTGATAAAAACAATTAGAGGATGATAGTTCATGGCCACATTTTCCTAAGATCAGCTTTTCATTAGAAAACAAAGTACTGTTTAGCATTTTGGTGCACAATGTGCATGCAAATGTACTGAATTAGAAAAGAATATTTTGCACCACAACAATGCACTTCAGTTGACAAAGGAAAGAAAGTTGTCCCCTCATTGCTATGGTGCAGAGTTCCTTAGGTTCTATATAAATTTCAGTCAATTATTCAAACACCTGCAAAACTCAAAATTATGGAGTATTTCTCCAGAATCTGAGTTTCTAAGGTCCAACTTCATCTAACAGTATTTTTATTTGCACAATAATTGTGGGGATACTGCTTTGTTGTGTTTTTTTCAAAGGAAATGCGCCACTTTGAGTCACTAGAAGAAAAATTGACAGACTTAGTCCAGCGCCAACGTAAACGAGAGATGGAACTGGACAGTGTGGTCAAACAGAACCAGGTGACCAGCAGAGCTGAGATGGAAGAGGAGGTGGAGAAATGGAAGAGGGTAGTGGATGCCAAGAACCAGCAGGTACATCAATGGATGTCACATGATCAACATTCAACATATGAGGTTCAGCTTTTGCTGTAGTCCGTTGATATGTCAGTGATGTATGATCTTCTTTATATCATGTTAAAGCTGTGTTTCACCATGTTCCATTGAAAATTAAGTCTTACCATTTCAGTGTAGGATCAAAGGAAATTGATTGTACAGGTGGAGTTTCATTGTGGAGCTAATCACCTTCTCCCTTATGATGTGAATCTCTTCACCTTATCTTCTTCTCAGAGAATGGCATGGTAAGAGGTTACACGATCCTGTACATGACACTGCAGTTGATTATCTAGCATTTACCTCCACCTTATGCCATTTTGCAGTTGAGTGTTGATATGCTATATGAGAGAAATATTAATCGTTTGCAGAAAAAGACCTCAGCAGTGTTTATTGGTGTTTAATCATTTCTGTACATTTTAATCAGTGGAACATGTGATGTGGGTATCCAGCTGTAGGCACTAAAAACTGCTATAGTAGTGGTAGTAGGGATGATCAGCATAGTGATGTGTTCTAGAGAGCTGAGAATGTTTCCAATGGATTTGGCATGTTTTGCCTGTACTGAATCATTGTGAAGTCGAATGAATTAATTTGGCCTGGATGTGAGAGAATAAACAATATGATCTAATTCAACAGATTATGGTTCAAGCATGTAAAGGGTGAAACTCTAAATGATTCACATGTCTTAAATTGTCTTTGGCTTTTTTCACAGCTTCAGGTGTTTCGAGCAGAGCTGGACTCCATATTAGAGGTTCTGAGAACTCTTCAAAGGCAAGGAGTGACATTACCCCTGGGGACTCTGTACAGCTGATAACTGCAGATTTAGCTGTAGATACTGTTCATAGTGAAGCTACTTGGTGCCAAATTTTATACACACTTATACACGTTATATATTCTACTCATGAGTCTTATCTTAGCTTAGGAAACGATTGTACACATACTAACAACAAAGATGTACATTTCTCAGGTATTATAGTGTGGATTTTTATATCATTCTCTGCTCCTGTAGACAATTCCAAGAAGTGCCTCAGATTAATGACTTGGCCACATCCACAATACTCATTTATCACTGCAGCAGACTTCTCCCATCTTTAAGAGAGAAGCAGAAGACACATCGAGAATGATTCTGCTTCACATGTTGTTGATATTAATATGCTACTAATGTCAGAGAGTAGCAGATACTAACAGAAACATAGAAAAAAGTATGTAATTGACATACTTGTAAATACAACTTCTCTACATTTTAGCTTTTTTTTTTTTTTAAATATGTTGCTGTAGATTAGTATTGCCAAGACAGCGCATGTTAGTGTAAAACTGTAGAATCAAAAGAATATTTCAGTCTGAAATTCCAGTTGTGTTATGAATGTACATGCATATATAAAACAGCGTTCCACTTAAAAGTTTCTTGAAGAAATCAGGGTTAGCTGCATTGTAACGATGTCATAAATTCAAATTTTTTTTTTTGCTCTTGGTCATAAAAGAATGGGTATTCTGAGCCTGCCTTTAGTGTAAAATATGTTTACCTCTTAGGTCTATGCAAACATTTAATGAGTCTTTTCCTTAACCTTTTCACACAATTTGAATCGGTACCTTCTTCTTCCCACAGGCTGCACTTAGTGCTTAGTAATATTTTGTGGTATATTTGAAAATTTGCCTAAAATCTAAAATCAGGTGATGTGTGTTGTATCAGTTATGAAGTGGACCATTCGAGGATGGTGCAGTGTGATGCTGAAAGCTTAAAATTGTGGCCGATGGGTGTAGGAAAGTGTCAGATACTGAGAAGATAGTAGTTTTTGTTTACCTTGTAAAACTGTGCAAGTGATTGATATGACGTGCACAGTGTTCAATATGGGCTTTATGTGTGTAAACATTGAATTGTTTCTGTACCACCAAAACAATGTATATATTGTTGACATTTATTACTACTGCCTTGTGTAAATAAGTTAATGTTTGAACTTAGTTTGTATGTTCCATAATTTATTTTTAACTTTAATGCCATAATACACATTTTATTCACTTTTAAATTCATCAATAAAATTGTTAGAAGCCATAGATTTTTCTTGAAAATTTTGTTGCATCCTGTTCTTCTTTCGTTCACTTTGAAAAACAGTTTTAAGTCTAACTACTGGACTTTTTGAATGGTTCATACGACAGATTCATTCCAAAGGACAGTGGCACTGCATCTTCCCCCAGCATGAAACTTTTCAAATGGACAATGAAATTTACATATCAAGCATGTAAGAGACCAAAGTAAAAATATCAACAAGTATGGAGTCATAAATGAATTTATTCTCATGACAGGATTACCAGTAAAGGATCTTATAACATGTGAACAAAGACTTCAGAAATAAAGATAATCATATTTATCTTATGGTCCAGGCATAAAATTCTGAAATACAGCTTGAGACATGTGTTCTTAGTTATCATTTCCATAAGTAAAGTTCCATTTACAACATACCACCATAGAAAATCATACTACTAATTTATGGAGAACTGATAGGAAAGGAGCTTTAAAAATACAATTACAGTTCTGACTTTATCCTCAAGTTTTGGCCTTGATATGACAAAATGGCACACAATCATTGCTTCTGTTGCTGTTGTGCATGTAATACCTATATGTTCATGTCAAAAATTGTAGCTGGTATGGCAGAGGACTATAAACGTGCTTTCCATCTCTGTCACAGATGTGACGCTCGCCTCAGGTGCTGATGGTTGCTTCTTGTTCTATAATGTAAACAAGCAATTGTCTGCACTGAATCAAGCCTCACATTCTTGGTATATCTAAGAGAGAGACAGATAGCGGCTATGCCATACTAACAACAAAATGAGAAGTTATCTTTTACATTCAGTGAAAATATAACTTCCTCAGTTAACCAGAGAGTATTTTTGTAACTGTGGGATAATTTCAACATTGTCTGATCTTAGGTTACTATGCCTAGTTTAAAACTGTTTTATTAAATAGCAATACCACCACAAGATCTAACAATCTCCTCCAAACTAAAAAACTAGATCATTTTGAACATGCTGAAACATAAACATGAGATATTATCACTATATTTGTTCAATGAAAACAGAACTGGAATGTCTAAACCATGAAAATAAGTATATTTGCTGTTTGTCTTTTTCTTTTTTTAAAATCTACTATCACATGTGGTGCTGAATATGACTGGCAAAATATAATACTTTGAAGTTAAAGGTATAATAAATATTTCTTAAGACTAGCTACATAAATAATTTGTTATCACAGAATCTACTCTTTTTGGGAGTATATAATGTTATGCACATCAAAAATTTTTTAAAAGTATAAAAAAATTAAGGTAAACAGGACAGTAAACTAACATAAATCATATTCATGTTTTGTCACAATCAATAAACTTTTATCTTTATTTGGAATGTGCCTTATCAAGAAGATACTAACTCCCTGAACATCATTCCTATGTGCAAAATAAGGCAGTCTCTATAGAATGAAACTACACTCAAAACAGGAGGTGAGAACTGGTCCTTCCATGTGATTCAAATCTTCAAATTGGGAACAATCAATGTTGTCCATGCTGATGTAGAACATTTGTATTCCACAAGAAACAAATTTTGAGAAAAACAGGATCACCTTTTCATTATGATAAAGAGATATAAATTCTCTAAACAAGTGTTTCATTTGAGCTTTTGACATGAATTGCAGAACTGTCATTAAAACCTGCTTAAAATTCTGAACAAAATGATTTCAAATTTTAGCATTTGACCTACTTTTTGGAATATATCCTTATATGTCAACATGGATAGTGAGTTACAGTTTCACTGTAAGTATTGATAACAAAATGAGGACATAAAATCATATGGCCCCTAAATATGTTAATTTCACATACACTGACTTCCCACTTTGTTACCTTCCTTCCAATTCTATTAGCCAACCCCTAGTTCTTCATGAAGAAGAGTCACCAGTGCCTCAACTAAGTTTCTGACAAAACTCCTTCTGTCACCTTTCTCTTTGTAAACAAAACAGGAAGGTTTTAACAGCTGTGAGAACATTCCAAAGGACTGAGCCACAGTTCCTTCTTACGGATGCTCCTTCTATCTCGGCACATATCACTAAAAAGAACAGAAAAGCACACCCGGTAAGGCAAATGCCCAATAACAAACTCTCCAAATTTTGTACAGGAGTCATCTTCAATTTTTTTTAACAGCATGCAGAAATCTTTGGGATGCAACAGCACCAGTGAATTGCAATGTCTCAAAGTTATAATATATACATATCAGGAATGTTTAGAGTGTTTACTAATAAATCAACAACTATTCCATCATGAATTAATCTTTCTGCACATTTTGAAAACAAAATTTAAATACACTGAAATAATTGGAGGAATGTCACTTTTGCCTTCAAAAAGTTTCCCTGCATCACTAAATATAAGTAAAGACACAAATGACTAATTATTAATCTGAAAAGGAAAACACGGCATATTTTGCACTGACATTCATAAAGAGAAACTTGAAGAAACAAGTACGTTGTTGGAAAAAAAATACAAAGACAAATTTTGTCTGGAGTTGTATAGGCCATTCTCAAAATGAATCTATACACATTCTCTCATGTTAAATCAAAAAGCCAAGTATACAAAGCAAAAACTACTACTTAATGAATGCAAATCATGAGAACAAAGGGAGGCCAAAATGGCATCAATATCTAAATCTTGCACTTGAACTGGACGGGAACGACAATAATAAATTATTAACTGGACGGCTATCAACATAATCTGTACATAAAATTTGCAAAACTCGAAAATATAACAGTAATTATCAAGACACATCTATTTGTTGAATGGAAGGACCAATGCCATTTTGTGTTACTTTTCTTGAAGACATATGTTGTTAACCCTTTTGCCTTCATTTACAATGATCCAAACTTTCTGACAATTAAAAGATCTCTAAGTGTGTATTGGATGTGAAAATTAATCTGCAGATGAAAAGTACATTTCAAAATTACGACAACACCAGCTATTTCAAGATATCACCTCACTACCCTACATGGAGTTTTTCAACTGCACCTTATTTTATAATCATCTTACATGCACCATAACCTTTTACAGCCATACATATTTTGCACTACTGGCATAAAACTGGCCTAAAATTCTGCAGTTAAAGTTTATTTTTGCCTAAAAGTTCTTTCCACGGTCTTCAACAGAATCCAACTTTTTACCTAGAAACTTAAAATTGTGTACAGAAGTGAAAGGCGATATTCAAGCACTGTGATTCCTGACATAAGGTCACTTAGTCTTAAAACATACAGGTGCAAGACATATAAGGCACATCAACACTTTGATTTCTTTCACTTTGTTCTAAAGTATTTCACAGGTAAATCAGGCAAAAAACAAAGATTTCATTGACTTTCAACGCTGTCTGACAGATGAAGAAATAAGGGAATAAAAAGAACAGAATAGGAGGCTACTGAAAGATTGCATCTACACAACACTGTGCCAAGAAGAAACCAGCTTCCTAGCATGTGCATGTGTCTACAAGCATCAAAGTTAACGACAAATTATATGTTTTAAAATGGCATTAGGGAAAGGGTCTGTAGTGTTCCTTTCCTTTAAATTTGCTAATAAATATATTACTTGCATTGACTGATGCAATACAAAATGCATGAATTCATCATAACCACTTGTCTCTCATTGACATTCTAAGATCTGGACATTTAAAAATTCAAAGATCCAGATCAAGCATATGTAGCAGAATGTATAAGTACACTATCCCCCCTGTGCAATGCATATAGCCTGAGCTGGAAACTGCTGAAGTTCAGCGTTTGATTGTATCATCTTTTTAATTATCTGCCTACAGTTCATACCATCTGATATTGATTCAGATCATTTCAATTCCAAACTCATGGTCCTTCATCATGAGATAAAAAGGCTGGCCTAAGCATCTACTTATTGACAACCACAGCAGCTGAAGGTTTAAACTCACAATATGAGAGAATAAATCAAGGGGAGCCTGCACAAAGACCATATCATTATATGAATTATATAAGAGAGATAAGGATTTTGCCCAGGCACCCATCCAAATAATTGTGCAAAGTTTTCATTTACTTACACAACTGTAGACGTTGTGTAATCTTCTCAAAATTCATAAAATAAATGTTTTGAGGTGTTTTATTCTTCATGTCTACAGACAACTTGCACAAAACAAAACAAAACCAAAAATGTATGAATGTGTACCTGATGTCAAACTGTACATGGTCTAAATGATTCTCATCAGTAACGAGCTTGTTTCCTCTTTTAAGTCATTTGACTGTTCTTAACATTTAGTTTACAAAAACATTTTTACCTAACCTATGGCAGATCATAAAATGTAAGCATGCAAGCCAAATCAGATGTACAAGCACAATTTCAAAATGAGGTGGACATTGCTTCCTGGCCTACTACATGTTCCTGTTTGATGTCTGTTCATCTGTACTGTCGAATTTGTTGTCTAATCCTGGCAGACTGTGACCTTGGCTGTGTCCTTGGTGACATCAGCAGATTGTGGCGTCTGCTGTCAATGACAGGTGTGTGGCCTCGAAAACCTGGCAACTGTGATAACAGTATAAAATGTAATAACATTTACTTGCAGCTTATTCTCTAACATTCCATTACCTCACTTACACAAAGAAGGTAAGTTTATGCCTTTTAAAATATCATAGGGATAGTTCAAAATGTCCACAAACTCTTAGTAGACACAGGAAGTAGCACCCCATGCTGTAAGATGGAAACAGATATCAGCCGTTAGTGTTGAGAACAAATGACATTTCATCTGTGCTGTGCTAGTGTCAGTTAAATAACACATTATTTTTCTTTCTGCCATATTATATACTGTTAAACAGGAATGAAATTGTTGTCTGTCTAATTTAAATTGCTGGTGAGCCTATTCAAAGTGAGTAAATGTATGGATAACAATCGATACCGGGACAAATTCAACAAATAGAAAAGCAATCTTAATAGAAGAAGTTCTTGACATCCATCACAATTTTGTCACAGTAAAGTAGTTGATAAAAACTTCTATATGTGGAGACACCTATGGAAACTTGGTTTTGCAGGACAAAAATTTGGCCAATTACTAAATCTGTTATTTGTTTCCATTTTGGATTATCATGAAATATATGACTGACAATAACAAGAATAAAACTGATGTCATGAATAAATACTAATTAGTATGGAAATTCACAAAGTGATTCAACACTGTAACTCTTTGTAACCAAAGCAACACAGAAAGCATGTGATGAAACCACTATCACTGTACTTCCTACAAAAGTTAATGTAAAATGTTCAAGTTCATGTCTGATCCAGTTGTACATCATCTGTGATAAAGTTCAGCTGTTGAATTAATCACGAGGGACTTTATAGTTCTGTAATATGTGCTGTAGCAAGTCAATGCAAATATCAAGTGAAAAAAAAAATCTAGGATTTTTTCAGTGTTCAGTCATTTGTTCACTGCAAACTTTAACTTGCATATTCACAAACACGAAAGCCCTGTCTTTGGACTCAATACAGTGCACGCAAAATGACAACAAGTTATTAATTTTACTATTTCCAGACTGTGAGAAAATAACTGTGACTGGTGCTGTCAGTTAAAGAAATAAGACAAGCATAAATATTAAATAATTGAGGACACAAAGTGCAGATGGATTAAAACAGACAAAAAGGAAAACAATGAATCTCGTTTGCTTACTTGTTTATCATGTCAAGAGAACCTCTTTGATGGAAAGCAATGAGAAAAGAAAAAGAAACAGATAGTTAAACAGTCATAAGTTATCAAAATATTTTAAAAACAAGACTGGTTACGCTGAGGCTCAGTCTTACTGTAAGGGGAAAAATCATGACAAATATGACTTTAATCATTTTCTACTTGAATCCTCATGAATGTGCACACAAAGGAGCTTTTCTGTTTCAGAGGGCTCAGTCAGACCAGACCCTCTAATTCATCCATATTTGACAGAACTGTAATATAAACTATACAGAATCCGAAAAAAGTAGACTTGAAATCTTACAGTAAAGTACAGCACCTCATAATCAGATAGTGATTCTTTCGACCACATTTAAAAAGACTAATATCATTACATACTTACATGTGGCTGGTAGGGTTGGTGATAATGAATTGTTCCGTTGTGCTTAGGGTCTGTAACTGAAATATACATAACAAATACTGGGAATGAAGTAAAACCATAAAGAACAAAAGAATCTCTCAAATCAGAGACAGTGAGCAGAAATTTGCTTAATTAAGTTGATTTGTCATTTTCTTTTCACTGCTAGTGAAAACACATGGCGTTTGTGTGAAGCAAACTGCCAAACCAAAACTAGACTTTTTAAGCAGCTCCTCTTTTAATAACAGTTGTGTTAAAATACATCACTGTAAGTTAAACATAACAACAAGTTTAACAAGTTTATTGGGAATAAGCCCAGACCACAGCCGTGGCACATGGGCTAAATACAGTATGCAACGGGACAGCACATGGACATTTTAAACACTACAGCTACTAACATCACACATGTTCAATAAAACTGGGGAAAATGAAATGCCAAACAATTTTTCTGAACACCGGTCCCTCCCTTTTTAAAAAATGCTAAATTTTTGGGATTTAGCCTCTTCATGCCAATTTGGCTGCAGACAGCACAATAGGTAGTGAGGTTATGTGCATGGACCCCAATTTAAAAAGTGAAACCAGTTATGTGGAAGTGGGAAAATCCATTTCATCTATGATATCGGAAGTACACTACTGCTGACCAAAAAAGGAACCATCAACATTCACACAGCAATTCTGAGTGAAATTGTAGAGGAATAAATCCACATGGTATGTTACAAAAGAAAAAGACCTTTTTCTAAAAAAAAATTTCCTCTCTTTTAACCTCTGCTCTCAGAACTTACCTCACAAAACCAACATGTCCTCCTGTCTTTCATCTCATGTCTCTTAGGCCCCTATGCCTTATTACTGGCTTTTCTCTCCTCCCATGCCTCCCTCTTTCTCCCTGTTCTCATCTCAAAAAGCTACACTCATTTCTCAGTAAAAAGCTCTCAACCTCAGACCTAACTAGAGACATCAACCAACAGACTAACAGTGGCAGCACAACCACTGGAGTCCACAACAATACAGTTGAATCTGCTTAACTCAAATTAGCTGGGATCATCACACTGAGTGAGTAATCAGAATTCGACACACAATTTCCATGGCGAGTCAACTCTATGCGAGCAAGCGAACACCATGGGGAGGTCATGAGGGCAGCCTCTTGTTTATATACATAGTGCATTGGGTCAGATGCGTTAATGTGGTATAATACACATGCCCTATTTGTTGTGCTGTGGCTAGTGGCACTCGCAGTGTTCAGTTTTATTGTCTTTCTCTATCCGTGGCATCATCTCGTTTGTTTTATCATGCCATCGGAATTGTTTGGCATCACATCGGGAGAACACCAGGAGGTGATTTTGCCCCTGTGACAGCGCTGGGGCAATTTGAGTAATCAGAAATAGATGTTAATTACTTCTTGCTATACAAAGGCATTTAATAGACGCAAAGAAGGAAAAAAACTATTATCTCTTTTTCTTTCGACTAATAAGAAATTTGAGGTATCCGATTTCGACATACATGGACTCGAATGTACTCTGACCGCATGTTGATCTAGTAAAGCACTCTTCTCCTAAAGCCTCTAGGTCATCCTTGGTAACCGGGGCTTTAAACTACCTACTGAAGGGGCCATGTCCCACAACCAGATTCTGAATGTGGCATTTTTGAAACAAAAGAGGTAATAGAACTGATCCCCCTATCTTTATCATAATATTATTTTCAAATCTAATTTTCCAGTTTACCACTTTTTGTTTCTTTTATCCACCTTCCCCCATTTCTCACAAATCAACATGATTCACTCATATTTTCATTCATAGCAATACCTTTCAGTCTGTCATTAAGTTTGTCCAATGACTCCAACAGTCTCTGCTCCTCCATTGACAGGGCACTTGGGCCAGCTGTGGATATAACACAAATTGAATGCCATCAAACTGTATCCAGCTGCACAAACTATGAACCAAAAACTTTTATGGCAAAGTCTACAAAAACATCCTTTGGTCTAGAGATCTCACATACTCTAGTATGAAGAAGAAAGGAGAAACAAGAACTTTCTGTCATATGTTTGAGACATGGGATCAGCTCAAAACCAATGAGGCCATAGTTTGGTGGTGGCCAAAACAGATTTGGACACAGGAATCACCATGATAATAATACAGATGAAAGGAAGTTCAAGGCAAGCTTATACCCATTTGCTGCAGTTTAAATCAGGGCTTGCACTCCCCACCACATTAACTAAAATTATGAATGGGGACTGTTTTCTATCTAACTATGCTCCACTATCAATGGTGTCACCTATGTGGCTGACCACTAAAATTATGAATGGGGACTGTTTTCTATCTAACTATGCTCCACTATCAGTGGTGTCACCTATGTGGCTGACCACTAAAATTATGAATGGGGACTGTTTTCTATCTAACTATGCTCCACTATCAATGGTGTCACCTATGTGGCTGACCACTAAAATTATGAATGGGGACTGTTTTCTATCTAACTATACTCCACTATCAATGGTGTCACCTATGTGGCTGACCTCACCAAGTTCATTCCACTTCATCCCTTGTGTGAATGGGATATATGTGTGAGAATGCTCGGTGTGAAAATAGCTAGAGAAGTATGTCCGTACCTCCATGACCTCTGGCAATTGCCAGCCGTGCTCTGTTGTGCGCTTCCTGTTTGTTCTTCGCATCATCCATGGCTGCCTGGATATGGCTGTCACTAAGGGACTGCTTTGCCAGTCTCTCTGCCATCAAGAATGCTGCAGTGCTTTCAGTTACTGGAAAAGAAAAGGAAGTAATTAATGTGGAATTTCATTTACTACAAGAATGCTATCCTGAAGCAATGTTCATGAGTGAAGATATACTGCTTGTATTGATGTACAATATCAAAACCCAATAATATAACATTATAATCCACAGAAAAATGAATTCAAGAGGGAAATACTGGATCATAGTCAATCTCTGCACAGCATAAAGTGATCTATTTTCTAAAAACTCTTTACATACTTTGCACCTGAATTCCAAACTGGTTATCAGAACTAACCTAACGTTCTGATTAAAATGTTGCCGAATACTGCATTTGCCCAAATTGTGAAATATTACCTTGTAGGTCAATTTAGTAAAAATGTAACAAGAAACTGCAATTTTTTCTTACTCTTAATCTCTCATCACATCCTCTTCACAGCCAAGTATTCCTCATGGCAATTCATATAACTGAAATTGATGTAAGTAATTCTGGATTCATCAATACCCCAGGTGTGAATGAAATCTTAGGCTTGTCTTTACTACAGACTTTCCTAAGTTCTTCCTATGACTGCACTGCAGCAACATGCACCTGGCAACAACTCATATCTTGAAAGTGTTTATGAGCAGAGAATAACGTCTGCCACTCATTAGTGTTTACAATAAGGGTGAAAGGTCACATCAGCCCAATATGACAAAGCATACCAGAACTGTAATTAAAACTTACTTTAGCCAGAGCTGCTAACTCAAAGTGAGCAATATACCACATTCTCTTTATGCAGATAATCACAGCAGTGACATGATGCTGCCAGAAACAATTTCAAGAGTGGTGAAGAAAGGGACATGGAAATACATGGGAAAACTTACAAAATACTAACAATCATAACAATGAAATAAAAAAGCTCTTCTCCAAGTGTTATAACGGATTTATCTATATAAAGACAAAGCATACCCTCATCCTGAGGCTTGTAGCTAAATGCCAAAGATGTTGGTGGTGCCTCCTGTTGTTGCTGAAGACCCGTCATTGTTGCAGGATGTGATGGTTGTACAGCTGGCTGTCTGCCATATAAGGCACTGTTCACTCTCTGACTGGCTGTGCCATTTCCAACAGCTGAAGCCGAGTTCACGCGTCTTTGTTTCAGAAGACCATATCTGTGTAAAGGATATGGTAAGATTCACATTGCTGATGTATCAAAACTTAGATATAATTAATACAGCATCGTATATTCTTGGACATGACCCTCTGAGATCAAAAAGGCTACATAAATTGCTGCATAACCAGGCTGAATAGCGTTATAATTTAAGTGCTATTTGGTTTTAACTGCAGGAAGTGCTGAGTCTGCAATGTTTCATAAGACCATGTCACTCCATTTCCGAAAGTCTCTTTCTGGCTTATTGCATTCCTTTCATACCCTTTCTAGATTACTGTAAATTCAAGATGCCGATTTTCATTGGGAGATAGTGATCCCTCATGACAAGAATAGCCTTGTCCACACATATTACTGTTATCGTACTATCAACATGGTAACTGCAGATGAATAAAGCTGAGAAAAGAAAGGTACAATCTTGGTTTTTACAACATAAGGCAGAATCATGAGTAGAAAAATACTGTCACAATTTTACCACAATCAGTCTCAATATTAAATCTGTGCTGTTCATTTATAAACTTTACCTTCTCAAGTAACTCCCTTGCTGCTGTAAGGCAGGTTTAACTCTGTTCTGTGTTGTGGTGGCTGATGCTGCTCTTGGGTAGGCAAAGCCAGTGCCAGTTCTCAGACCATTCATGCCACCATTGTTTGCTCCAAAACCTTATAAATGAATTAATACACTGTAATGAGCACTTCAGCCAGCCTAACTGGTAACTCGTGTGCTTTCAAGTCATGAATAAAGTCAACTCACTTTGAAAGGAAAGTTTATGTGATGAGACACATCATTCCCAGTATCACTTTCATTTCTGCAGCAAATTACAACTTACTTGTTCATTCTGCTATGCAAGAGAGGATTGTCCAATTAATCATTAATACAAGAACTTG
The DNA here is from genome assembly GCA_033807755.1 of Ellobium chinense. Classification (NCBI taxonomy): domain Eukaryota; kingdom Metazoa; phylum Mollusca; class Gastropoda; order Ellobiida; family Ellobiidae; genus Ellobium; species Ellobium chinense. Next base: position 1,083,952 of record JAWQUT010000072.1, read on the forward strand.
GTTATCTTCTAAGCTGTATTTAGACATAGACTTTTTATATTAATGTCACATCTGGTATCACATAATTATGAGCAGTCCATCATTTGGACATACCAGACAAGAAAGCAAAGAAAGAAAGATGAAAATAAAAGGATGGAAGGAAGGAAGAAGGAATAAATGAAGATCTACAAACCTAAGGCATCCCCATCTATCAACTTGGTGGACATTGCAGGTGGCTGCCTTGAGCCCTGGTCTCCATTCCCTCCTCCTCCTTGCTGGCTCTTGCTCCCACCCTCCTCCTTGTTTAGGCAGTTTCGCACTTTATCCCATAACCAAGTGATCTCTTCATCTGTGGGAGTCCGGTCTATTCTCATTCCATTCTCACCATATACCGCAGTCACTGAGGTATTACCAGCGCTATTAGAGTAAGATGGAGCTCCGCTGTTGGACTGTGGGTAGGTAATTTTAGTTGATGCAGGGACTATGCTGGTTCTGGTAACTGTTGCATTTGAAATTGGAACTTTTTTAGTTGGTGAGTAATTCATTCTCATGCTTTGCTGAGCTTCCTTCATTGTCTGAAGATTTTCTTCTTCAACCGTCATTTCATATCCATTGGTGTTGGTGGTGCCATTTGTACTACCCTCATTCCCGACCTGAGCAACATGATATACCACGGCATTGGTGTTGACACCAGCAGGGACTTTCACTGGCACTTTAGACATAAAATTCTTGTTGACGGACTTTACTTTTGCATCAAAGTTGGATTTGTGGGCTGTTGCTGCCAATGACCCTGAATGGTTCATTTGTCCATGACTATCGTATCCATTCTGGATCCCTTTGCTCAGTTGCTGGAGATCAGTGCTCATTATGATGTGGGCAGCAGCCTTTGGTCGGTGAACTGGAGTTGTGCCCAATGGATTGACAAACGCTGGTGGAAGATTGGACCTGTGACTGAAGCCTTGATTGTTTGCAACATTGTTATTCTCAGTAATGTTGCTAGTGGCAGAATTATTGTGTAGTTGCTGAACATTCCTGATCTGCATGTGTTCTGAAACTGCTGGGGTTTGTCTAACTGTACCAGCACTGGCAGCTCTTGGAGCTCTAACAGCTGTCTCAGGCTTTGCAGACATGGACACAACTTTTGCAGAGACTGGTCTGTTCACAGCATTTTCTGCAAATACAGATTAATCCTTATCAAGTGAAAGCGCAAACAAGACAAAACAGATAATGCAATGATTAAAGAAGGTTTCTAAGTGAAAAAAATACAGATTTCTGTCTACAAACTTATCTAACAAAAATGCAACAATACACTTCTCAGAGTATATATTACTGAAAAATATTATGACCATCCGATAATAGCTAAATCTGTGTAGCTCCACACTTTTCATTCAGGACCTCTGATTCATGTGTTCAAAGAAAAGTTATATCACACTGAACTTTACTTACTATTAAATGGTGTTCCAGAGTTTGTAATCATCATAGCTCTTGTGTCAAGCTGATCTGTTTCATCAACCTCATTATCATCTTCCTCAATATCATGGTCAGCAAAGCGCACACTCTTCTTTTTACCCTGTAAAATAAATATAGTTAAATTATCTTTGTCTGTAGAATATTACTCAGATACGAGAAAAACTGTGAATATTCCATAACATTATTACAAGACAGACAAGTTCCAATTTACCAGTAGACTGTTCCCAGAAAGATCTTTCCTGGAAAGTGTCTGTAAAATCAGAAGGCTTTTGTGTTTACTCTTCATATGTTACAAGACACAACAATAAATCAGGTTCATCCAGAAAGTCTAAACGTTAGTTTGCAATAAGTTTAACAAGTTTATTTAGTTTATTTATAAAAATCCCAGATCACAGCTGTGGTATATAAGCAAACAACACATAAATAGCTGGCGACAGGAAAACACATAGTACACATCTGAAAAAATAATTTACATGCATGTAATTTGGCCATTTTTACTGTTTTATGGAGCACTGGACTAAAACAGCTTCACTATTTCTAAACTCAGATATAAGCATGCTTGTGGTTAGAAAGTGATTTATGTGAAGTACCTTTTTCTCTTGATTTAAACGAGCTAACTCCAAACTGTCTCGAGGATGGCCTTTTCCATGATTAGCTTTTCCTTGAGCCTGTGGAGTGCCTTTGATGGGAGTCTGCTTCAGAATTCCCTTCAAAGGACGCATCTCCTCAGAATCTTCCTCAACTGTCCCATCTTCTTCTACATCTTCCTTTGCAAAATCTCCAGTATGATCTTTGTTGGTGCCAGCTCCTGAAATGTGTCCAGTAGGCATCCCAGCGATTTTGTTTTGGGCTGATATGCCTGCTTGTGTGATCTTAGTAGCTGTGGTGGTGGCTGGGGCAGGGGGTCTGCTTGTGGGAAAGACAGTCCTTACCGCTGGTACAGGGACAGGGCCTGAGGGCGCTTGGTGAGTCTGGTACATCTGCTGCTGGTTCTGCTGCGTAAAAGAGTTAAAGGCATCTTCCTGTGCCAGCTGTTGTGGAAATGAAGACACATGAGATGCAGCAACTGATGACTGAGCCCCTGGAATCTGCACATTGATTTGTTTAGTAGGTGCTGTGGCTGTTTGCATGCTTGGGGTAACAATCTGCTGTTGGACCTGGGCAGCAGAGGAAACTGGAACTTGTTTTTGAGTCACATTTGGGTTTACAGTTCCCAGGTGTTGGGAATCGTGAACGTAGGGGTAGCTGAGATCTTGTTTGCTTAAAGATGAAAAGTCATTGTTTACTGTATGTGCTGAAGAAATACTACTTCCAACAATACCTGATTTTAAGACAGCATCACTTTTGGCACCAGCCATAGAATAAGAGTTGGTATTGGGCACAGACCTGGCAGGCATAGATGCAGGGTAGGAAGTTGTTGATGTTACTGATGTCAGAGTACCCCTTGAGCTATACGGGTGATGATTGTTAGCCAAAATAGTACTCATCATAGAGGTAGGGATGTGATTCTGCGTGTTGTGACCTGGCCAGATGGATAATCCAATTGCTGATGCATATCTGGGGTGGAAGTCTTCAATCACAGGCTCATTCTTATTGGTGGGTGTTGGGGTTTGTGTTGGTGCTGAGGTATCTGACTGAGGAGCTGGAGATACCCATGCCAGCTGACTCTGTGAAGACAAGGCCATCTCTGTTGTGCTCACAGTTTTTGCAGCACCAAAATCTTGACCATGACTCTTCCCTTCAGGGCCTTGCTGATGCAATATCCCAGCAGTATAACCTGCCACTCCAACCAATTGACCATTATGAGAACTGTCTTTTCCCCCATTTCCTATCATCTGTGAAGGGGAGGGGCGACCAGTTCCAGCCACATTTCCTGTACTAGCTGGAAGTTTAACCACAGATATACTGCTAGTGGAGCTACATGATTCCAGAGAATCTGTGGAGAACTGTTTGAAGGGCAGCTGGAATTTCTGTTCACCCCCAGGTTTACTGGCTGGGCTGGCCTTGTGGTCTCCATTTGCTACTCTGTCTTGATTTTTCAGAATGTCTTCTCTGGTTAAACCTACATAAGGGTGATTATGCTGAGATGGAACACTGTTTTTCTGAGACATCTCTGTCCTCTCCATGCCACACAAGGATGGATCCCTCTGGAAAACTGCAGATGCTGTCATGTCTTGGTTAAGAGGACGGTTTGAGCTGTAACTATTTTTATTGTTAGCTGACGAATTTAAATAAAAATGTTGCTGTTTCTGTTGCTGAGCTGCTAGCTGCTGCTGCTGTTGCTGTTGTTGTTCTTGGTGTCTTAGCTGGTCTTGCTGCACCATTAAACCCTGCTGATTATTCTGACTAATCATCTGTCCAGACCCAGCAGCATGGTGAGCACTCACAGGTCGTAGCCTCTGCTGCGCAATGGCATACCCTGGATTTCTTGGTCTCTCCAGCTCTTTTTCATTCCCTGCTGAATCTTCAAGGCTGTCCAGACTTGAGCAGCTGTCACTATCATTCATGCCCTCATTGTCTCTGACATTTCCATCATCATAAAAGTCACCCGTTGTCTCTCCAGCTGCCACTGGCCTCTCAAGTTCCTGCCGCACAGCATTATCAAACTCCTTCAGTGATTTCTGTTGCTGTTCCAAGAGAAGATGCTGCTGGTGCTCCAACTGTTGTTCAAATAAAGTCTTACTGTTGGTCAAGTTCTGCAGACTGGAATCCATCAATTCAGCTCTAGCACTTGGGTCAAGCTGGTGAGCTGATCTTGCTGACCCTGGCCGAGTGGTATGATGCCCAGTTATGTCGAAATAAGGCCTTTCCAGTGGATCTCCATTTTCATTACTGGGTGAAAGGATTCTCTCTCGCACTGACCTTGGGCGTTCATATTGTGGGGTGCCTCGAATTAGCCGTAATGCATCATCTAATGCCCTTCCACCAGTTCGTCTAGGACTTATCCTTCCACTGCCTTGCCGCGCACTAAGGGGCAGATGAGATCTCTGATATTTTTCTGTCGCTTCCCTTTGTTCCTCTCTTCTCCTTGATAAAATGTCTTGCCTGCGACGTTCTTCCCGTTTAGCCTCAAGTTTCCTTTTGTGAGCCTGAACCCTGGGGATATAGCATTATTTGTTTTATTAAGCCTACATTTTGTAGCTTCACATTTCTATGATAAGAGAATTTGCCTGGATATCCTATTCAAACACAAGTTCACTGCACTATGAACCTGTCGCCAATATTAAAGTAAGTTACAAAAAAACAAAAACAAAAAAATATGTATTTAGAGCAAATTTAATACATGTTCTTAGCCTGAATCTGATCAAATCTACCAGGTAATGAGAGCCTCTGCAGTTAATAAGATGATGTTCATCAGAAGATCAGTTCACATCCACAAAGAAAATCTAAGGAACATAAACACTGTCACATGTTGACTCTCTCTTACTTTCTTCTCTTGTTTGTCTCCTGAGATAGCCTCTTTGCTCGGACAAGAGAGTCAGTTCTGCTGCTGTCATTTAAGGTCACCTCTTTTTCCAAGGCCCGAAAATGTTGGCTGATTCCAAGTCAAGGAAACAAGCAATACATTTTACACTGAACTGAACCTTGAGGAAAACATTTTCCATAAAGGGCAACCAACATAGGAACACAGTAATATTTGAAGCAAAGGTTCAACAATCCACCGGAGGACATTTTCCAGTCCACCGAGTATCCCGTGAAAAATAGTTTTAGCGATATATTTAAGAAAATTATAAAATAAATTTTAAATTATGTGTCACAAGACAGTATACAGTATGAATAGAAGGACAACAGCTTAAATGCAGTAAGTCATATAACAGCCATTTACTATAATTTTGAGTTAACAGAAAATACAGTAAGATGATCATCTTGAAAGACCGTTTAAATACTGATCATTATTAGGGTCCCTGAACTTCACTGTTTGACGAGCTGTGTACTTTTTGTGTTGTCATCACACTTCCAAATATTTCCCAATTCTGTCCTGAAAAATCCCTAGTCTAGCTCGAAGTCTGTTGTGAATATCTAATACATTTAAGCTTCACATACATAAAAACCAAAAATAAGACTTACCCTTACGTGGGTAACTAAGACCTTTTATTAAGTCCATCACACAGTGAACTCTGAGGTAGTTGATAAGTACACTGAAGATGGCACTTATTGTACTTCTTTATTTAATCTGTTTTTATTCTTATCAATTTCTATTTTGCTTGAAGCCAGTGACCAGTAAGAACTTGCATTCATCACAAGCAGCTACTGAGACTGACCTGAGGCAACATTTACAAAATGAAGTGTAAAAGCAGCCAAAATAGGCTGCTTTTAAAATAAATAACATGCATGTACTGTCTGCTCTTATGTTTATAGACCTTTAAGGACCGTCCACAGCCGACAACACAGAGATCAGTTGGAGTTTTTCTGGTAACTAAGACCTTCTATTAGGTCCATCACACAGTGAACTCTGAGGTGGTTGATAAGTATACTGAAAATGGTACTTATTTTACTTATCTATTTAATTTGTTTTTTATTCTTATCAGTTTCTATTATGCTTGAAGCCAGTGACCAGTATGAACTTGCATTCGTCATCATCAGCTATTGAGACTGACCTGAGGCAATATTTACAATGTACAGCATAGAGACAGCCAGTTTAGGCTACACTAGCATGTACGGTCTGTTGTTATGTTTATAGTCATATTAATATAGGTCCTCCCACAGCCGACAACGCAGAGATCGGCTGGAGTCTGGGGCGTGGCGTAATGGTAGTCAAATAGTCATTGACTACCACTTGGAAAAAAGAACGCCTTGTAAAAATGTTCAAAAAAAAAAAAAAAAGGATAATCAAAAAAGTACTGAAATAAGAAATGCAAGTGCTCATAGTTTATTATAAATTCACAACCTTGTAATACACTAAGCCCTCCCACCCCCGAACTCCAAAGAAAAAAAAAACACTACACAAGTCCCTTAAAAGAATGGCACTTGCACCTCGACTGAGCCCAAAAAGCAGCCCAGTTTAGTCAGCCAAGTAGTCATTTTGAATTTTGACAACGTAGCTTAGCTCACTGGCGGCTCATTTCTACTGTATTATGCGCAAAAATTGGCACTTCTATCCAGATTGAGCCCCAGCTGCACTGTGAGCACTGCTAGAATTTCTATGCAATTAGGCAAAAATCTAAATGCCTACGGAAGAGAAACAAGGCCATAACAAAAGAGATGAAGACTTCCCCTCTATTTCATTTGTCGACTTGGAATGGGATCATGCCTGTTGGCTAACCCCTGTATGGTTTCTTGTTTCGGTGCTTTATGGTCTAGATTGATCTAGGTCTAGAGGCTAGATCTATACCTTGAATAACTTGAAACTTTATATTTTCAGCAAGATGGGTTCAATGAGGTCCCCTAGCAAATGTGGCTACTGTTTTGAAAGCATCCGTTGTGAGCACTTGCAACAGATAAAAGACTACACACGCTCAGCTATGACACAAGCAAACACTATGTCTAAGGTGCCTTGCTATGGAAACAAAAGCAGATCAAAGAACAGTCATTAGCACTTTCCTTCAATGATACTGACCTCAGTCATTTTGCCCTCATGAAGGAATGACGCGTCAATATCATCTACAAAAAGTAAACAGTAAGTCAGTATAGTTGTACTGTTGCAGTTATTGCTAAATATTTTGTTGCTGTTGTTGCTGATGATGTTCTTGATGCTGTGGTTACCGTAATATTTCACATATCCTGCATGCTACCCACCTCCACTTAATGTAAATGTACAGGGTCAGTGAGGTAAACGTACGATGATACCCTTAACCTTTGCGCAAGTTTGCCTACCTAGTTTCGATCCCTCCCCTACATCTCTGCTTGGAGATTCTCTGGTAACTTAGACCTTGTATTAGGTCCATCACACAATGAAGTCCGAGGTAGTTGATAAGTAAACTGGTCTGGAACTGTTGTATTGATTGATTTATTCATTCATTTATGGACTGGTTGATTGATTTAAGTATAGAGATATTTCAGTTTACATTGACTACTGGGAGATTTATTTATTTATTAATTAATTTATTTATTTTGTTATTTATTTAATTATACAACCATTTCAGTTTACACTAAATACTGAGAGATTTATTTATTTATTTAACGATTAATGTATTATTTCAAAGTGGCACAATTACCAAATGCAAAATATCACATACAGTCTGAGCCCCCTCCCCCCAAAATTTTGCCCATGAAAACAGACATGTTTTTGGATGCTACTTGTTTCAGAATACCACCTCAGATAACTTACATGTAGTCAAAAATCATCAATTTAAGGAAATGTTCATAATCTACAATCAATAATAATATTCTACATGAGCACAAATGCTGACTCAATATGATCGAGCTCCCCGTAAGGATACATCAGCAGAGTTCTGCCTTGAATTTTAAACATTTGTGAACAGTCATTGCAGTTTAATGATAAAAAGCATACTGGTATAAAACTTCCTTTTTTTCCTCTGAAATTTACATGCATTTTATGTTTAGTTTACACCGGTGATAATTTTTGTAGGACCCTCACCTCCAACAAAAAATTCTTAAACGCTATCTTAAAATTAAAACTACAGGCAATATCCACACATTCCCCATCAAGTGTTTGTTTAGCTAAGGGTCAGGGTTAAGGAGAAAAAAAAGTAGACCTACCAGAGCTCCATAATGACCACAGCTAATTCCCCACCCCTTGCCTCAAATTAGCCTAATGCAATGAATGAATATAACAGATAACATCTCTAGTCTGTCGCAGAGCACTTTCATTCCCTTATACCTAAATCCTAGGTGGAGAATCTCTAAATATTGCCAAAGTACACATGGACAGATTCTAAACGATAATTAACTAGATCTCCACTAATCTACTTTCAAAGGCGGGTAAACGTAATCTATGTCTACCTACGGGTTCAGTAATCAATTTTAATCAGTAGGATCTGATATTGCACAAAAAGGATACGAGTAGGCTCCGGCAATAAGTCGGCTGTCCATGGTCAAACTGAATTTGCAAAACTTCTCTCATCAAAAGTATTAACTGGCAAACACATGGCAGCACCCTACATTGATGTAAAGAGCAGGTAAAATCATCACTATTTAATTGTTTATTATGGTTGGATACCGATTGCCGCCATGTTGTTTCTAGTTACAACCTGCGCAGGAATGCCAGAGGTCGTCTTTACTGGCGCAATTTCCGGGAAAAAGCGGATCCGCTCCTGCAGCCTTTACGAAATAATTTTTTTCCCTAACATTGAAGGCGCACACGCAATGACCGACTTCCCAAATTAACCGTCGTCACAGGTTAGCCCCAAGAAATGTTTCCTATTAAATTCAGCTAACAATCATTTTCTTTAGAATAGGATATTATACAAATGCCTAACCTACCAGGTTGCTGGCATCAGCTCTTAACAAGTTGTTCGATGTCCCGATAAAAAAGTAGCCTAATCCTTTACTTTCATCCTCATTCGGTTTACATCTTTTTTGTGTGTGTAAATAATTTATAACATTGTTTGCCTTGAAAACTAAGTGAACTCCATAATATCTCTTCCGCAATAGTTTACTTGATAAATGAACCGTTAGACAGGATAATGCAAAATAATGTTATTCGTTCTAAGCAATTATACTTGTTGCACATATATTTCGGTGAGACTGAGGTGGTTGACAACAGAATTAATGTCATGACTTGTGTGTTAGTTCTCGAAGGTCTGGGTGCCGGCCAAATGAGAAATTGGTAGATGAGTGAGAATAGAGTTCATGTGTATTGTGTTCATATTATATTGTATTGTGAAATGAGTGTTGGTCCATAGCCTAGTAAAAGCTTTGAACCCCCCCCCCCCCCCCCCNCCCCACAAAAAAAAGTATATACTTCACTGTGTTAGGGACTGGGGAAACGGACGGACAAATCTAATGTCATGATCGGCCTATTGTTTGGTTTAACCCCACAGAGGCCCTTTAGAGTCCTAAATGTTATAGTTTGCTATGACTCATCTCAGTATGAGGTTCACGTCGTGATAAAAATAGATTATCCAATAGATGGGTTTACTCTAACTCATATCGACCATTCATATGTGTTCATATGGGATAGTGCAATGTCATGGGCGCTTTGTCGAGTTTCAGAAGGATCTAGGTACCCTATATGGCTGGTGTCATATTATTATACCGCTGGTCTACGTGTCATTTTTATTTTCCGCAGTTTTAGTTTTGGGTGGAGGAAAAAAAATAGTGGAACTCTTCACTTTGAAAGTAGCAGTAGAGTTGTGAAACAATATGGCGGTCCTTCCGTAGTTTCTCAGAAAGGATCAAGATCGTCACGTTAAGAATGATACGGTGTTAATACAGAGTCAGTTGATGAGAGCTCACAATGACACAACACGAGGCGAACTTACGGAATTATTTATCAAAGGTAACTTTGAGGTGTTTTTTTTTTTAATAGAAATCTGCTGTAAACGTAGAAGACAGTCTATTTCCAATAGAATTGTCATTGTCAGTTGAGACCAGATAAAAATATATAGACTAGACTATATAAGTATATACTAGATTTAGTTTAGACTTAGACTGTCTTAGAGTTTGGACAAGACTCAAGAAGAAGCCAGCACAAACATCATGAAAGAAAGGATTGGCCTTAATCTCTCTAGCTCTATGTTTCTAATCACTTTACCTTAAGACAAAGGTGTATTATTAT
>JAWQUT010000072.1:1094378-1118961 GCA_033807755.1 Ellobium chinense
GTTTTAACCCACATAGACATTATTTTTTGGAGGTAAGTTGGATAACCCTTTGAATTATTTTCGTTTTCAATCTAGTTTTTGTGTTTGGAGTTGGCATTTGAAGTTTCTTTCGTTAGACTGCCGAAAATACGTGTCACCTTTGTATAAATTATAGATTATGAGTTTATTATAATTTTTTATATCCTCGAAGTGCCGGTAACCGCCGTCTTATTATTTACCGCGATTTCGCGATCAGATTTGCTTACAGAATCATACGAGACTTTCAGATTTTAAGCAAAGACCATTTTCACGTCAGTTCAGCTTTGTTTTGAGTGGCACTGGCAGAAGTCAACCACCGACCGCCTTGAAATAGTTATCAGTTGTTGTCTATGTCGATATTTCACAAAAATCGGGGTCGTGCCGATTACCACCGCTCTACTTCCGGATCAATATGCACGACGATGTTGCCACCGGTAAAGATTTTTTCTGTAAGGCAGGGTAAAATGGCTTTACGAAATGCCATATAGGAAGAAATCGCTCGTAAATTATTGGAAAATAAACTATGAAATTTCGGATCAATGCATAAAATGCTTGGCTTTATTCTGTTAGATTGTTTGTAAACTGATAGATTTTTTAAAAATTTCATACCGTAAGTAGGGAAATGGAAAAAATATAACATCTTGCTATTGGGGAAAAGCACATGGCCAGAGTGGCAACACAGACATGCGGCCCGCTGCTTTAGTGATGTTAGACCTTAATTTTTCCCCCTCAAAGAAAGTCATTTTCTTGAGAAACGTTACAAGACAGATGTCATATAACTTTACTGGAAATCAGATTAGGCCCTCTATTTTCAATTTACACAATATGTTTATAAATTATTGCATTTTTCATTTCACAAAACAATAAAATGTCACAGTTGTTGCATCGCCACTTTCAGTGGGCAAGAATGCGCAATGTGGTCTTGGTAAATTGATCATAGAAACCTCTAAATCATTTCTTTTTCCACCATTCTAAATTATTTTGTTGGGGAAATAAATGAAACACCGTCTGCTATCATAATCCAAGGGGAATCACTATAAATTTCGAGAGAAACTTGTTGCAAACGGATGATGGCGATTACTGGCACGAGCCGGTTACTGGCACTAGAGGATAGACTGGTTGCTGAACTTCGGTGATATCGAAGCAGAAAAGACGCTGCTTACACTATCAGTCGGTATCCACAGCCCACATTCACATTCAACCAAACTTCAACTGTAAATTATAATCTCTTTATCATCAACTAGGCTGTCTCTCAGGGCAGAACTGCAGCTCACATGTTGATAGGCTGCAGCTCAAACTGTCTTAGACTTTTCATCAGATTGGTGCTAATAGTGTAATGAGAAACTGCACATGACCATAACACTAACAGTGAGATAGCCCGTACCAATAAAAAGTGTAGAGAGATAAGAGAGAGTTAGTTTCAGTTCATGGCCACTTTTATAACTGAGGCATAGCAGGCATGAAAGATTTATGATACTGAATCATGCCTGTCTCAATCTAAAGCTAAGGGTGTTGGATTTTTTTATTTATTACACAGAAAGAAGTCCACTGGGTAGAATGGTTTTTGGTTCTTTTTTTGCTAATCACTGAATATTTGTGGACGCAGCAGAATTCCACTAGATTCTCTGGTTATTAAACAGTCATTATTGACCGCAGCACTTATATTATAAGATGATTGTGGCTTTTTTTATTTTTTTATCATATGTTTATATTAGATTTTACCCTTATCTTCATAACTTTTAATGCTCTGTTTTCTTTCCTCAGTATAAGCATCCTAATGAAGCAAGGACTGATATTTTGAACACAGTCAATCAGTACAGAGATTTGAGGCCGTCACTAGGTCCATTTGGTAATATATTTTTATGAAGTATTGTTGATAAAAGATTCTGTTCAGTTGGAGATACTTGGTTTTTGGGGGTTATTTTTGGCATGATTGTTTTTGATGTCAGTAGTATTTGACCAGTGGTAATGATATTCTGTATGGCACCCATTAAGGATTGTCCATATACAAATATACACATTTTGTGCACTTGAAGAAATCTAAATTAATTTTTATCTTGAAAGAGAGAAACAAGCAAAAGAAAAAATGTAAGACAAGTGAAATCTCTGTCCCAAATTTTATAACAAATTTTCAGCAGTATTCTCAACTCTCTCAGTTTAAAAACTGATTATAATACATTTTATATTTCCCGCAAAAATCCCATATTCTTTATTACATATCTGATACATTGTTTGTGAAGGATTCACCATAAAGTAAAAACGAGCGGGTCCTGGCAGTTGGTATATAAAATACAGTCTGTGTGCTTCAACTAAGTCCAAAACTCTTCCTATTGGATTATAAATAAAATGCATACGTATGTATGTTGAGATGGTGTGATAGGATCAACAGATGGTTACCTAGGTATAGAATTCTTTCATCACGGATAAATTCCTTTCTGTGTATCTTGTCAGATTCTTAAGACTCTTTATGTTACTTGAAATTCACAGTATTTAATGATGGAACCCAGAGGACTCTTGTCCAGCTGGAGGGTACTATACCAGTTACCTATAAAGGTAAGATTTGTTTGTGAACATCTGTGGCAAATTGCTCTCTAGAGACTGGGTCTGCAAAGTGAAATTAGATTTTAAGCACTGTAGCACAGACATATTGTCACATAGTAACTAGCATTGATGCAAAGCGTTATACTACATGCCTTTATGGGGTGCCTTTATTGTTGTCCCTCTTGTTAAAAATGTATTCCTTAAGCTATTATGCCGTTTATTTTGAGTTTCTGACATAGATTAGATTAGCACACGGCTGGGATAGGATTAACAGTCTCTTTCTGTCTTGCTACACTTGTTTACTCCTCAAATTTTTTATAGTGCTGGAATAATCTGGAAGTGTCCATGCTTGATAAAGATCTCAAGGCTTCAAAGGGTTTTACATTTTGCCATTTATTTTAATAAAAACATTGGAAAAGTAAGTAATCCTCATTCTTATCTCAACATGTCATGTATATTTGCTTGTTCTTCTATAATTTCTGTGATGCCCAAATTTGTTATGACTAATAACCTAGCTCCAGTTTCCATTCTTCAAGTACTTTGATATGGAAAGCTTTCCATTGTTCTGAAGAATTTCCAGCAGGTATATTAGCTCATTGCTGATGTTCCGATTGTATTACCACAGGAAACACATACAACATCCCAATCTCAATATGGGTGCTGGACACCCATCCCTTCAACCCACCCATGGTATACGTAAAACCAACATCCACCATGCAAATCAAACCTGGCCGCTATGTTGACGCCAATGGCAAGGTGGACATGCCTTTCATTCGGGAATGGAGACATGTGAGTAAACTCTTATTTTCATTTATAGGGGAATCTTATTATAAGAATATTTTTTGCTTGTGCTCATTACATTTATTTCAAAATTCCATCAGATAAACCTCTGTTTGTGGAGCTGCCTTTGCCTTGTCTTCTCTTTCATCAAATAAATTTATGTGGAAAGTCCTGTGTTTCATGTCTTGCTGTGGTGTCCAGTTGATTGCCACAAATGCATGTTGTACCATATAGTGCAAAATGATATTACAAAACATAAACATATTTTCAAACTCTGTCATTATCCTTTGTTCAGATCACTTGCAATTAGATATTTGCTGATGTAGTAATGTTTTCTCCATGTAGCCAACCTCTGACCTTCTGAGCCTGGTACAGATTCTTACCTTTACTTTTGGGGAGGAGTGTCCTGTATTTTCTCGATCAGCTGGCCAGAGGTCACAAGCAATGCCCTTCCCTGGCCACACACCATACCCAGCTAACCCAGGGGGTAAGTAAGGAAACTCACCACAGCAGTGCCAATGTTTTGGAAGGTTATCATATTGCAGCATTGAGTACACAAATTTGTATGATTTGATTTCGTTGAGATAGATCTTCTGCTTCTCCATGATCAGTTTTGTAAACAAAGGAGGATGACTCAGATGATTTGTAATATGTCTTGTAGTCAGTCAAAATGAGGATAAAGTCTCATATATTTTCACATATTTTCATTGGGTGAAAAAAATTATTGACTTAGCATTGTTGTAGCCTGAGATTTCGTGGTTTGAGATGTTAAAGACTGCCTCATCTTATTTGCCTTTAACACTTCACACAGTGAGCATTAATTTTTACATAATTCATGAATCTCCAATTCACTTGTGCAGTACAATCAAATTTCAGCAGCATTTTCATGACTGCACATGAACATCAGTTTAACACTGTTGATCAGCAAAAACATTGTCCTCTTATAAGCTACTGTAGAACAAAGCAACAAAGTCTAATTGAGTCCCACATGTTGTTCGGTTTAGAGCATTTAGAGAAACCATAATGGGAAACTTAATTCTGCTTGTTTCATTTAGTCAGTGATGGTGAACATTTTAAATGTACTTTAATGACATGAAATGTCAGGATAGTGAGATTCTTGAAAATGAGCCACTTTTTCTCTAGTTGTATGGCTCAGTGGAAGTTTGAAATTAATGGATCAGATTATAGTTATAGTGACATGATTGAAACGCTGCAGTAGGAAATTGTAATGGTTTACAACTCTATGTCTATCTTTTCTAGGGATGCCAATGCCTAGTATGCCATACCCTCCTTCCAGTGGCAGTGGTGGCCCAGGATACCCAGCTCCAGGCTTTCCTCCCTACCAAGCACCAGGGAGCTACCCTAATCAGAGCAACCCGCCTTACCCAAGCTATCCCCCTGCGCCACAGAATAGTGGGTATCCCCCACCCTACCCATCCAGCTCAGCCAACCCCCCATACCCTGGATCACAGCCTCCAGGCCCACCAGCCTACTCGGGTGCAGGTTATCCATCTTCACAGTTTAACAGTCAACCTCCTTATCCTGCAGCAAATAATATTGGTAAGTATTATTTAAAACACTGATACATATGCCATTAGAGAATTTTGTTCCGTTTTAACCCTCCATTTCTCACTTATAAAGATAACCCAACATTTTACTGGCATATGCAATGATTCCTGTTAGATACCTGTTCAAGTGCAATGGATTTAGGAATGTTGCATAAGTGAAAACAAGTAAAAACTTGATTAAAGCAAACTAGTATATTCATTAAAGACCTTCAGATGTGCTAAATCTATTCTCAGCTCTTCTGTAATTTTGCTTTTACCAGGATGCCACTCTTCCAAGAATTCTCGGAAATCTGAGAAGATCGGTGGCTCCAAGAATGCCATCTGGGGTCTGTCCGAGAACCCACGACAACTCTCGAAAAAATAAATACGCGATCCAAAATGTCATCCGAAATCTCGGTATAGCCACTGTATGGACAGATCAGCATTCACAATGGGCGCAGGTGTTTCAGTTACAACCGACATATAGCTAGATAGATCAGAATTAATAAGAGGTCACTTCCGGCCTAGATAAACACATTCTGTAAATTCCGAACTTTGACGAAATGGTTATGTCGGTATGGAAAACTCATTTGGAGAACGGAAACCATATGAGACACACAAATTTGGCATTACACTTTCCAGTGCTCGTTTTTCTCAACAGACACTGCCTTGTAGGCCTAGCTTGGGCAATACAAGGACTGGCTGATTGCTCGTTGTTCTTGCTCATCTTCCTTGGGCGGTGTGTGGGTTACCATTAGGCTGATCAAGTTCACAAAATATGTGGATCTATGTTAACATGCAAAGATAGTCTGAATCATGACTGAAAGCAAAAGATCTAATCAGCAAAGCCTTTAGGAGCATCCTAATTTATAAATTTACTTATATTAAAATTCTCCATTGTGTAAGAGATTATCTTTAGAGATAGATATGATTTGGCTCTTTGAAAGTTGAGGTTTCAGATTAGGGATGAAGTCCACATGAATTCCAGCGGAAGCCGCAAAAGCTTCAGAGAATTTTATAAAAAGTGAGTGTTTTGTCATTTAATTGCAGTCAGCTATAGTGCAATCTGTATTATCTTTTTGAAAAATGGATTCTTAAAGACAGCTTCATTTAATCAGAGCTTTTCATATGCTCACAAGGAGTTAAGATTTTACATGACAACTGTATTAGATGTAGAGATACTGTTAAATCGTGGAAAGTTACTTCAACATATGCAGTCAGTTTTGAACAATCTTTAATATAGGTGCTGGAGAGAGACCTCAGTTCACACCAGGTGGTACAGTGACAGAGGCTGACCTGCGAGCATCAATACTGTCTGCTGTGGAGGACAAAATGAGAAGAAGGCTGAAGGAGACATTTGCACAAGCACAGGTAACTGAATTATTACAGTGGACCTAATCAAATAGCCTTGTTTTTTCCATTCTCAACATTGTCATAAATACTTATAGCAGGCAATGACACCTTAAAATAAACAAGTCATAATCAAATGTCAGTGCTCAATGACAACATTGAGAATGGAAAAACAGGGCTGTCATGTGCTTGTTTTGCTGGTATCAGTAGGCTTTTTTGCTTATTATCCATTTTGTGGATTCTCCCAATTGCTTGACAAATTGAGACTTCCTTTTCAGTTCACAGGCAGAGATGAAACTTCAAAATTGTACTATTTATCAGGAACAAATTGTGTCCAATGTAATAAAACATTGAATAGCTCAACAATGGCAGTATCTGTGAGCAGCAGTTTAAATTTATGAAAATTCCACACACATACACCATAATGGCCTGTTTGTCAACAAAAAAATTTGCCTTTTCCTTTCTGGCAGCAATTCTTATCATATGGTGTTGGGGAAATAACAGTAATATCTGCCATGTGCTTTTTAAGTCAGCAATATTGCACAGAATAATTCTTTTAAATTAAGCTGGTATAAAATAGGGTACATAAATGTATTAGCGCCACTGTGCTTATAAGTTTATTTGTGTTTGTTAAAATTTATGCATTCATAATAAAATGATTCTGTTCTATAGGCTGAGATGGATGTGCTTTCAAAAACACAAAAGGACCTAAGTGAAGGGAAACAGAAGTTGGAGAAAATCATTTCAGATTTAGAGAAAGAGAAGGTAAGCACAGGTTTACTTTCGTAGCACCTGCCGTCAAGTCCTCACCTGCTGTCAGTTCCTCACATCAACATTTTTGCAACAGGCTTTGTATGTTACTAATAAGCTACTCAGATACAATATTTTGGGGCTGTAGTTAAAACTATGTAATCTTACTTTGCTTACATCATCAAGGGAGAGTACACTTAGCTGTTATCAACATCCTGATAAACCAGATTGTATAAGAAGTAGTATACTCCATTATGAAAGATTAGTGTATTCAGCTTAAAGTACACCTCTTCTTAATGGTTTTAGGGCACAAATTCAGCTGTGTTCCTCTGTGATCTTTGTTACTGATATTATTATGATCATTTAAATCAGCACATGTGAGGGAAAACATGTGCCTTTTATGATGGAAAATACTTCATAGACCCAGCCTTTTGCATGTTCCTTACCTGATTGTGTGGGTTTATATTAGCCAATATGCAGGATATAGTCTAATAACAAATACCAAGGGACATAGGGAACATAACTTCTTTATATGAGTATAAGGGCCTAACTGAGGGAAGTTTGTTATCAAAATGTTAAAAAGGATGTAAGGCTGTGGGGTATAGTGCTTATGGCACCCACTGCATCCACCAAGTGGCAAGATGAAGCTGATTAGGGTCAGTTTGTCCTGGCATTATTACCTGGGAATTTTCCTACCCCTTGATCTTCTTTTAGGGTAATTGTGGCCCTGCATGATAGGATAAGACTGAGCACATGTATCAGTCAAAAAGACAAGAAGTAAACGTTCTCCCCCTCAAAGATTTAGGCTCTTGCTTAGGAAGTACTCAAAATTTAAGTAAATAAATGACATATTATGTGTGCTTCAGGAAAGAGGCCACACCTGTTTGCACAGATCTGCAGAAAGAAACATTGTGTGGGAAAAATCATGCTCAAATAAAGGTGAAAATAAAATTGGCCAGTAGGGAGGGGTGTCAGATAAAGCAAGTTAAAAGAGTTAAAGAAGTACTTTAGACAGTGACATGCAACTACTTATTAGTTTGACCTTATTCAATGTCAGCCAGGACAAAATGTCTCTATTCACTGATGACATGCAATCAATTTTCTTCTCTGTCATTTGACACATTATATTGCCTCAGGATTACCTAAGTTTGTTTTATGACACTCAGGATGAGGTGGAGAAAAACATTCGCATCTTACGAGAAAAGGACGATGAGGTGAAGGATGCTATACAGAAGATGGAAGGGAAAGAGGATTTGAATATTGATGAGGCTGTTGTCACCACGACACCTTTATACAGGCAGTGAGTAGCTTCTAATTTATATTCCTATCTGTGATTTTCTTGCTCGTGAACATTTGCTGTCCAGTTGTGTAAATAGTAGCAGTTACATCCTCATTTGCAGTATTCTGAGGAACAACAGTGGTTGTTGTTTATATATGGATGGAATCCTGGAAATTGTAGTAAAACCATGATGTTAAAAACTCATTTATTAATACCTTGTTATTAAGTATAAATTTTACATGTATGGATTCATTTTTGTCTATATTGCTTTATTCAGCTGGACCTCAATATTAAGAATACCTCAATATTAAGTAAATTTTTTCCATACATCAAGACACACTTTATTTTAGCATTTCAAAGAGAAAAGAAAAAATGGATTGGGTCAGTGTATAGGGTAGAGTTAAATTGAGACAATGAACATAAGGTAATTGAAAATTTCACATACATCAGGAAACTAAATTTCAATACCTGAAATTTATTTTCACAACTTTTCTGCCCTCTTTATTATTTTGAATAAAATGAGAGTGGATGAAATTTATTACAGAGTATTTATCAGTGTGTTGGTGTTGCAGAGTTAGATGTACAGTTTCATACTATAAGACTGAATCTTTGGGAACTTACAGCTCAAATAAAAGTGTGAAAAGCTACATTTTTATTTTCAAATCAGTGAAATTTTTCTGGGAGTGCGTGACTAGAATTCACATACCCTTTTGTTGACTGCTTGTATGGTTTGATATCAAAGGCATCATAAAAAATATGTAAGAAGTCTGTACACAGTGAATGTAGGCATATAATTATTGTGAAGGATTAAGATACGAATATATCATTTTTGGACTTTTCTACTATTTCCTTTTGTTCTTGAGGGAGCATACTCCACATTTCACCTTTATGTTCAAGTTCATTTAGAATTGCCCATTACTCTGTTTAATGCTGTTCACACAGTAACTGACTGAGGTTATAGAATTTAGCGCCTTGCAGAGCCTATGCCACTTAGCAACACTCATGCTATCCACCATCTTTTCTTATAGTGTAATTTGATGAACTTTTTCAGGTTAGTTGATGCCTTTGCTGAAGAGCAAGCCATTGAGGATGCAATATACTACTTGGGGGAAGCCCTTAGAAAAAATGTTATTGAGTTGGAATCATTTCTAAAGGTAAGTTGCTTGTTTTGAAATTTCAAAAGTTAAAAATGCATACTTGTCAAAAAGTTTATTACAAGAAAAAAATGGATCACCACCATCTTATCAAGTCCTAAAGAAGGAGAGAAAAATCTTAAATGCATATGAAAATTGAAGAAATCACTCAGGATTATAAGTATTCTTGGCTTTATTGGCTGGTAACAGCATTGTGCAGAAAAGCCTTTTTGACTTTAACTCTCATTATGCTAGGCACATGCAGTTCACACAACACCTTCACCGCATGACCTGGTATCAGCCGCCTCATCCCTTTGCCTTGAAGTTTGCAACTCCCCTGACTAAAGAGCAGCAAATGAGTCTAACGATAGTGCTAGTCAGGTTGCACCAACATGCAAATAAATTTAACGAGCATTTCCCGGGCCACATCCAACATGCAGAGAAATTTTAACACTCACCCTTTAAGGGTTCATTTTTAATGTTTATTGTTTTGTCCACAGAGAGTAAGAGAGCTGAGTAGGAAACAGTTTATGCTCCGAGCAACCATCCAGAAGTGTAGAGAAAAGGCTGGCCTACCCCCTCTAGTGTAGTCCGTTTGATGAGAGCACTACAGTGATCGCTGTAAATATTCTATGTACAGTGCAAAGAATAAGCATTTTATGTTCTGTTAATCTGCATTATGTTTCAGCTAGTCTTTGATTTCAAATTCTGTGCAGAACGTTCTGATGTAAATTTTTTTGAGTGAGTGAGCCTTGTTCTCTGCATCGCAGTATTCAAGCATCAAGCAGTATGTTGCATACTTTTGGGGTCTTTTCGTACGCTTGGCTTTTGTTTCATTTATTGCAACAGTGGATGACGCATTGCATAAATTCAAATTATTTCAAAACATTCTACTATGCTAAACAATTTCTTATGAGATATGTGCTTATTACAATATTTATGAAGAGCCATAATTCAAAGGAATGTAGGCATGGGAATTACACACAGATATGGATTCTTTGCTTTGATGTATTGCATTAAAACAGTCTATGAAAACTGAGGAGACAGGAGCCAGGAAAATGGTTAATTGAGCAAGTCTCAAAGATGGGGATAGACAAATGGTATTTATATAATAGAGGTTTAAATTTGGCAAGATGATTTAAAACGCCAGGGTGAGCCCTTCTTTTATTTTTGCAAAAGCATTGTAAGATAAAGACAGTTTTGTCAAACAGTTTTCTGGAGACCAACACTGGAGATCTCTGAATCGATAAAGTAGGATTGACAGAGTTTTGACACATTGATGATACCTTTGCTCTGAAGACAGAGAAGATGAATTCGCACCCCTATAACATCACCCCAAACTTTTAATGAATCTTGTTTCGGCCTAATCTGGTTTCACCACCACCTGTCCAAGATAGCCACATTGTTCTGTTACTGACAGTTTGTGAGATCTCCCCATTAAATCCAATTCTTTAACTCACTGGTCCTGTTTTGGGCAACAATTTTAACCACCTCTGGAGATAATCATTCTCAAATAACGACTCTTTAGTGCACACCATATAGCCCAGAAATCATGTCTTGGATGTCCAGCTAGTGGTCACATGGGCCCTTTCTTTGCTGTATACGTCAGTACCAGGTTTGTCAATACCAGTGTTGTTGTAGTCAGCATTTGTAGGCCAATGTCCATGGGCTCCACATTTTAGTCTCAAAATAGCAGTATGAGTAACATTCAGCAACTGTCCTTAAATATTCTACATTGTGGCTTTAGATGCAAGTTTTCATCATAATCAAAGTAACATCATGTGATTACTTAGTACTCAATCTCTTCATTCCAAAGCCAAGAACGTTATCTATGAGTTGTAAATTAGTAAACCTATCTCAAGGTTATTGTGAATTAGAGATGCACACTAAAATCTTAATCTTGACTTTTCATCTGTGAGTTATGAGTGGACAGCAGTTGCTATGCAGGATATTTTGTTATTAAACATGTTTTCATAGAGCTTTTAACCCCAGACTGGAAATGAAAGAGAGCATCATATTTTCTGTACAAAATAGTTATCATTGTTTATAACTGTTGTATTGCCCTCTGGAATGTAACAATTTGTTGATATCTGCGGTAAATGATCTACATATGAACTGCCACTGCGTCACTTGCAAAGTAAGTTATGTAGCCAGTGTCAGCTTTGGTAGAGACTTGTGTAAAGATACAAGATGGGCAAAAGGATCAGTTTTAAATTTGTTGTCCATCATATTTCATGGTGGAAATTTTAATTTTCGGAGATATTACACTGTAACGTCATTGTTTATATGATTAAACACAAAACACATTAGACAAGCCTTTCTTTTATCCACTTCATGTTCCATGTTACTTTCTAAACTGCATTAATGGTATGTATGAGAAAGTACATGTATATTTGAACCTGAATGAACTGTTTTGTTTACATAAAATGTGTTCCACCTGAAAAAAGTGCTAAAAATCAAAAGAAAAGTAGCAAATGATTCCCAGGGTTATAATCATTGGCTGAGATCCTTTAAGCAGTTTGCCTTTTCACAAGAGATGTCCATTCAAACTTTGACCATTGTTTAGTACAACACTATGATTCTGAGATACCTCAAGATTTGAGAAGTATTAGAGGTGTTTTGGCATCATCATATTTTATACATTTAAGTTGCCCGTTTCACTCCACATTTTTTCCATTTATTCCATCTATATTTGTGTAAGCTTTCAGACCTTGTTGGGAGAGATGTAAGTGAGTGTTAAGAAAATCAGCTCATGGTGAGAGAGTTTTCAGTGCTATAAATTGCTATTTATATTTTAAAGTAATCAGATATGGAGTTTTGCTTTGTCACTTGTTCTGCCATCCTCTGACAAACTTCTAAAAGGCAAAACTGATGAGAATATTGAGAGCCAAGTTTTATCAATTGTGTTCATACTTTTAGGGACAGTTGCTGTCCTAGATCAAAATTTCTTGATCCAATCCTGTGTACAAGGATGCCACTCTTCCAAGAATTCTTGGGAATCTGAGAATATCGGCGGCTCCGAGAATGCCATCCAAGGTCTGTCCGAGAACCTGCAACGACTCTTGGAAAAAATAAATTCCGAGATTCGAAATTTTATCGGAAGTTTCAGTTACAGCTGATGTATGACTAGATGTCACGTCTGGCCTAATTACACGCATTCCGTAAGTCATGAACTTTGTGAAAGCAGTTCTTTTAGTTTTGGAAACTCATCTGAAGAACAGAATCCATACAAGACGCACAAATTCAGCGTTACACTTTCCAGTGCATGCTTTCCTCTGCAAATATTGCCGTGTAGGCCCAGCTTAGGCAGTACAAGGACTGGCTGATTGCCCTTCGCTCTTGCTCATCTTCCTCGGGCGGTGTGTGGGATAGGCTGGTCAAGTTGGCACAACACATAGATCTATGTTAATATGCAAAGATAGTCTGAATCATGATTGAATGCAACAGATCTTGGCAGCAGTCGTATCTAGGGACATTCCAAAGGAAGCTTTCTCTTACCAGTCCTAACCCAGACAGTTGAAGAAACAAGATTTTGTGTTTAAAGTCAATTTCTGACATTAACCAGGAACATGTTTGAATGACTAACCAGAAGAATCAAACAGTGTAATTAGTTTTATTCAAACAGTCTCATCTGCTGCCTAATCCATGATAAGTAGGGGTTGGCAAGTCCGCTCTTGATCTCTGTACTGTACAATTATGCAGTAAATTTATAAATTTATCTATAGTAAAACTTGTCTCATTGTTTAAGAAATAGCTTTATTTAGAGATCAAACATGATTTTTGGCTTTTTGAAAGCAGAGGTTTCAGATTTGAGACAAAGTCCACATGAATTCCCACAAAGCCGCAAAAGCTTCAGAGAACTTTATGAAAAGTGAGTGGTATCCCTGGTGTAACTAATGATAAAATAATTTGAGAGTGATCTTTTAATGCAGATAAGCCTTGGCTTAAGATGTGCTCTAAAGTCTGAATTGTTAGACTTAGTCATTGAAACATTTAGGTCTTTTTGCCATAGGAGGGCAATGTTTTCTCAAGACTGGCATGTTTGGACTCGGCAATGTAATCACATTAATCCTGTACTTGTGTATAAGATATATTATGTCAGCAAAGATCAGTGTTGTTTCTTTCTTATGTCTTCATAAACTCTTTTTCATTCGTTGTATCTGCATTTTCACATTTTTTTCTTGGCTAATGTCTGGTTTTGTTTGCCTTGACAGTGTTTAACTGTTGAATTAGTGAGTGGATGTTCCGATATTTTAGCATCCTCTCTCTAACTCAGTGGTTATTTTCAATTGATTCAAAAATTTTTAACTTTCTAGGTAGAGAATGGATTATTGTTATGTTTTTGTGAGTGAATGAATGTCTTGGTATTAAGCTAGTAGATCAACTGTATGTTCAGTTTTTCAATTTGAGTGGATGGAACTGAAGTACTTTATCATCTTATCTGTTTCTGTTTTTCAGAAAAACCAGTGATTTTGTGTGATACCATTGCATTAATAAGCCGTGGAAGGGATAGCAAGTACAAACCTTTCTGTCCACATATACTGATATAGTCATACAGATATGCCCTCTGCATTGAACTCAATCACAGATTTCAACCATAGCCAACATACACCCAAAGGAAATCAGAATTTGTGTCCTTGTAAGATTTATGAATAAGACATCCTTCCCAGAAATCTTTGTTATACAAATGGAATGCAAGTAAGAACAAGAGAGATTAATGATTCAGTGGACTGTGCATTTATAGTTTACTGTATTTAGTTCTCTGAACTTCTTGCAGCAAAACCTTAATAATTATTAATAAGTTTTGCTAGGAGAGAAGTGTTGTTGCCAGCAAGAGCAACTCTGTGTGAAGATGCCTTACTTTCCAGTAACCTTCTAAATTTCCCTGTCTTCTTTTTGTGGCATCAGTGAAAACATTGATAATATTTAATTACCTACTTGTTTGTGGCTGTGGCATATTCGCTCTCTTATCTGGCAACCAAAACTATATCTGGCCACCAAGTTGTGTGAGGCTTTGTGAAAATGTGATGTTGTAAACAGGACATGTAAGGAACTCAAACTTGAAATTGGAACACCTCATATGCTTAGAAAGGTACCATTTTGACCATTCCATCTTCGGAGCAAGAATGCAAAAAACTGAAAGACACACATCTTGAATTTTCATTACACTTCATAATTAAAATTTATTTGTTTCACTAGCACTGGGTGATGCTGAACACTTGCATGGATCAACAGTAGGATATTAGTATAATTTTAAGTACTAGGCTATTCTTTTTTGTGAACTGTTACTCTAGGATATGTGTATTTTATTGCACACTGCTTAATATTAGATTGTCATCAATAATGGTGGGTATCAAGGGATGATTGCACTGATACAGTGCCAAGGGATGATGCCCCATAATGTCGAGAACTGCAAACATGCAAGAATTCTTTCATGTTTAAATATAAAATTAATTTTTCTGGTTAACTTGAATTCTGTTTACTCTTGGCTCTTACAAGGGGTGCTGCAATTAAGGGTTTATCAGACGTGTGAAAAGCAGGGTGTTTTGTCAAACAGATGAAAAAAGAATACAACAGAACAAGTGGGGTTTTCAGTGAGACCTACGCAAGCTTACATGCAAGCCATTTATGATGGGTAGCTGCAAAGAAATACTGTGAAGTATTAATTGTCCTATATTCACAAGAGGAGAGATTATGTTTGGTAAGGATCAGAAGGGTGGATCTAAGACATCAAAAATGAAAAAAAAAAGGCTTTTGTTAAAGAGATGTACCAAGATAGAATGTGTAGTTGAAATATGGTGTCGCATTCAGTTGGTTTACTTTGTTCATTCTGCCCATTATTCAAAACAAGAATTGAGGTGTCATCCATGTCCCACCTGGGCTCAGCAATGCACAAACTGAAGTTTGTGTTTATTTTACTGTTATGCGGGTTTGAGATAAAGAAAATTGCACAGCATTTTTGTAAGCCTGTAACACTGATCCAACACTGCAGAAGAGATATTTTCTTTTCCATCTTTAAACGTGACCAAGTACAGTATCATGTTATAATAGTTAAAAAGGCATGACATGGAGGTTAAATTAACATTTGGCCTCTCTGCGGAATATTTATGAAGACTCAAAAGGCCATAGGAAATCTTTGATTTCAATTTTAGTCATTACACTCTTGCACTGATTACACCAGAAGTGCCATCCCTTATGGATTCTGTTCATCTGCATCAGACCAATCTTTAGTATGAAGCCTATGAACTTCCGTTTTTAATAGCTCTGTGTAGTCCTTGCATCTGTGTTAACAAAACACTTTAATAGACTCCATAACCTATAAATTTTACGTGAATTAATATTAAACACTCTCCTGCTAAGCGGTGAGATAATTATCTTCAGACGTCTGTCATCATTAACCTGAGTAGTTGCAGCTTTAACATGATGCACCAAAGGACAAAAGAAAAATAATTTTGAGTTCTCATGATGAGTGTGATTTCTTTTCTTTTCTCTTTTGTATGTGTGAATTATGAAAATAAAGGGTACTTGCTAGAATTTCCACTATAGTTTCATAGTTGAATAAGAACTCTTATGAATAACCAATATTTTATATTTTTCTTTAATTCCTTGTTATTTAGCATGTGTACATTATATGTAATCAGTGTCTTGTTATTGTTCACCACCATTAAGTTTGAATGACTTATGCGCTGTAACATTTTCTTTTAGTGAGTTTTAGGTGATTAAAACACCTGCTGTGTTTGGTTTAGGTAATGACTGCAAAAATTAAACCATCATATTGTGACTAACTGTAGTCTTCTTATTTATTTCATTGTTTGTTGGTGTGGTAGAATGTGGATCAGAAGGGTGTGTATATAAAAGGGTGACAAAACAAGAAAGTGACGAGTTGAGTGGATGAGAATGGTCCTTGGTTGCCAAGTGGTCATGAAGATGGCTTTCAAGAAGAAATTCTGAGGTGGAGTTTGTGTGCAGAAGCCAGTATTGTAAGTAAATCCCAACATGGAGAGTGGCACATAATTATTGTTCCTTAGGTCCTTAAGACTCTCATACATGGCTTGCTGTCATAAAGGAGCCAAGACAAATTGCACGCTTGATGTACAACTGCAGTCTTTGACAGAAGAGGGGATCCGGAACTGGGACATGTTGGGGACACCAGTGGCCTTTAGCAATAACCCTTCTTCAGCAGGATCCTTTCACTTGCTTCTGTGGAAGACGATTATGGAATCACCTTAGTGTGCCACAGTTACCTAGAGTACTGCTCACTTCTACAACATTGTCCCTTCAAAACATCATTCTTTTGAACTGTCACTCTTTTGTTACATCACTCTGTTGTTAAATTATTTTTCTAATTTTGTAGGAGTCACTTTTTTGGTACAGTATTTGTGTCACTTTTGTTGTCTAGTTCTTCGGTGCTGTCAATCTTTCGAAAGGCACCCAAATCAGAGAATCTCTGAGTAATAAATAGTATTCTTGGAGTGGTTGTTGCAACATAAGTTGAGATGATTTTGACCAAAACTGGAGCAGTTGTTAAGATAAAAATTGATTTCGGGTTCAGTCACTTTAAAAATTTGGCATTTGACTGTTAATGTGCATCAATATCCACCACTGAAAGATGGTCTACCTTTGGCATGTGGTGATGGAGTTTACAGCACAAGTAGAACAAAGATTTCAAAAACATCTATCAGCTGATTTTTCTGCATTCAACAGTCAACACTGTAGGTTTACGATACATATCATTGTATGGGAAGGAGAAAACCAAAGGTTGATGTCACAGATAGACAATAATCCTTCGGTTTTGAACATCAAAGCACTGGACTGCACATCAGTGGGCACATAAAATTCATGTGATTTTCCAGCTGGTTTTAGCACCAATGGAAGATCACACAGGTTATATTATTGCCGTTGCAAGAGTTAAGACAATGGACAATTCACAACTTCAAAAAACTATGTTTAATGTTTCCACTTCATGTTATGCTTCTTTGTCAAATGATATAAAATTTCCACTCTAGAAGGGAAAAAAGTTATCAACAATTATGACCTGTCAGTGCATCCCTGCAAAGAAAATGAAGGCTGGAAAACTAAAATGCTTTCACCACAGTACCTGAAATGACTGACTCTGACAGAATGCACAGTAACATAATGCGATGACTGATCTATCAGAGGAATGAATATGGTATGAAGTCCAATAAAAGCAAGAAATCTGTTTTTATGTCCTGTGTCAAAATAACAACATAAACTAAAGAAAAAGAGAAATTCCCCCAAAATAATTGTATTCTGTTTGTAACAAGCATAGTAAATCAATGATGGCCGGTAATACCCTCTGAACATAATGTGTTAAACCTCACACCCTTGGTAGTAAAGAAAGAAAGCAATAGTTCAACATATCAGCAGTCACTGACATACCAGTATGCCTTGCATTCAGAAATCAAAAAACTGTGTGTCTGTAATGGTTCACGCTTTCTAGTTTGAAATGAAGGTAGCATGTTCATACAATCTGTTCTACACTGTTACTTCATAAAGAGCTGGTAATTGTAAGCAGCATTTGTGATAAAATCATGATCAGCCACTCCAAGAAGATAAGCTGCATGAATCGGCATCAGGGGAAAGCTGGAAGGGGAGGGGGGTGTGAGTTTGGAATATCTTTCATTGTCTCATGCTGAGGTCTGTGACATCTGACTACACCCCATGCAGTATCTCAAGGATCAATCCAATTTTCCATTTTTGCTGCAAGTTTCATGCCAAGACATGCATACATGCCACTACATGTGCTCCATTCTCAGTATCCCAATAATTATCAAGAACTCAGTTCATATGAGAGCTGCTACACTACTCTTATGTCAGCGGACACAGACATAAGCCATCAAATATCCCTGTTAACAGATATCAAAAGGAAACAGAAGGAACAATTCCAAGTATAATTCAAAAATTGTTTTGCTTGCATCATCACAAAGGCAGCATGTGTTCTTGTCTGTGCGCATTGACAACACTTACAGATCAACAATCAATTCTTTACAATTCTTTGAATGCATGACCTTCCACATTAATTAAAAATGCAGTCATTCCAAGCTACACAGTAACCATTGCAGGCTAATTCACTGAATTAGAGAATAATTTCTAATTCAACATCAACAATCAACATATATGTAAGTCTCTCTAATAATCTGCTTATTATCATACATGTGATAGTTTTCACACAAATGGTGTAATTATCCCATCAACTGCAAGGAACATAAAACCCCAACTATAGGTACAATCTCCACTTTATAATTTTTGTATTGGTAACATCATTTGACTCTACTCAGCTGATACTTGTTATTCTCATATAACATTCTAAATTAGCCAGGTGGCCATTCCATCTGCCGACCTCCAAGCACATGGATGTGAAGATGATAAACTGACTGGGAACCATCAGGACCATTGTTAATCACTGTGGAGAAAGGAAAGAGGTTCAAAACAGTCACTGAAATGCTGGAGGTTACTGTTTCAGAGATAAAGGTGGGTAATCCAAGGTAAAGAGACTGAATTTTAACTTCAGATTACCTGTAAAATTCTATGATTTGAGATTTGCTGTGTATAACATGACTTATGATCCTAAAATGTACTTTGCTCACAGAAAGACATTCCAGCCTACTTATCTCAAAAACTCTTTTTTTAACTCTTGCAACAATTCCCCCCAAATGTTGCAGGCTGTAAAAACATTCCTTGGGGATGATTTCCGTAATCTTTGCAGGATCTCATTTCTTGGTCTCGTACTCCCTCCAAACTAGGCAATGTGCATAATAAATTTCTCTCTTGCTTCGTTTTCTTTATAGGACCAGAAGTTGTAATATTATAGCAAAAGAACTATTGTTCAGAGCATCATCCACACCACCAATTTTTGCCAAGTTTAGGCTGTTTTTTTCTATTGTTTGGCTCTTTGTCTTGGAACTGTGCTCAAGTGCATCATTAAGGATGGCTCAATGTGGGTTTCAGTGATATTCATCCATATCTAAACATAAAAATTAGGTCTGAACCAAAAACTGGTGATAAATACGGGTATGGCGGGCATAACTGAAAGATGGCCATTGTTTTTCATAAACAATTTTTTTTTAACTTTTATAACCAAAAAGAACATATGTACACGAATCTTCTTTTATTTGAAAGATTAATATGTATGTAAACTTTTATCACTCCAAAGTTCATTATCATTCCCTTTATACTGTATATATATAATATTTTTCTTTTCTTGGTGTATTTTTCACAAAGGGTCTTGAAATCGCAGTCTTAAACAGTTGTGCACAAAAAAAAACAAAAAACAAGAGTTAAGCCCCCTTACATGGCAGTGACACAATGCCTTCTTCATGCAACATCTCTATCAGTATCACTTTTTTATGACAGGCAAGTATCATCAGTCATACCAGTCCTAACTGATGAAAACCAAGAATGCTGTACTAAATTCTGCAGCAGCATGAAAAGAACAGGCTAACTTTAGCCTGATTAAAATTCTAGAATTCCAAGAAATACAATTATTAATATTATAAAATACAACTCACCAACTCTATAGCCCTTCTTAAGGCCTAATTTTTCAGCAGTGTTTTTAGCAACCAAAAGCAGGTGTCCAAGCAGCTGAAAATTAGAGACAATTGGATGTGAAAATATTGGAAATACTGGCAGCTGAGATTCAGAGAAAAAGCCATCAATCACACTGTTATATTCTCACACAGCAACCTGATCATCTGAGAGAAGTTTGGTCAATCATGGTTTTAACTTCACACAAAACAGAGATTCTTAACAGAAATTCCAGTAAATAATAAATATGTTTACAAAATCATTTCTTTTCTTATCCCTGATAGCCTTCAGTGAATCTTATGCTACCTACTTACATGTTTATGACAGATCATAGATACAGTCACCATCTACCCCTTTCTGTTCTGATATATCTAACATCTCCATCCATACTGTCATTCACCTACCAGCTGGTCGTTGTCTGATGCCAAGCTTAACATGGGTATGACTTTCTTTGGAATCACCAGAAAATGGACAGGTGCTTGTGGGCCCACATCAGAGAATGCCATGCACTAGAAAATGACAAAAAAAAATCAACAACACTTAGTACTTACAACCTGTCCAGTGTTGGTCAACAGTATCAGGTGGATGCCACAATATAGCAACTTTTAAAGCAAAATGTGTAGAAAGAAAAACTCACCTAAATCATGACTCTTTGTTATGTGACAATGACAGAACTTTTGTTCATAACAGTGATGAGAAGACAGATCATGCTCCAATATTGATAATAAGTGTATCAAATTTATCTGAGCCATTATCACTTGAACCCATAATACTCAGGAGTAAACAGTTGTTCATATGGTTCAAAATAGATGGAAGAACAAAACGTTTATCATAATTTCATTAACTGAAAGGCTCAGTTTTTGCTATTAACTTAGTTAATTCCCCCCTATTCAGAGAGATCTTTCTTCGCCCCTCATGGAATGATAATGCAAAATACAAGTTCTGTGAAAGGTTTAAAAGTTCCTGCCTGAATTAGTTTCAAAGGGTTTAAAGATTTAACGCCATATCAGAGCATCACAACTGATCTGTATTTTCAATTTTGTCAAATCTTTAGTTAAGAAAGATGCATAAGTTGCAAGTAATTCCAAACTTCCAGACTTGCCTGATCATCCTCATACAGTATGTCAGCAGGAATTGTCTTGTCCAGAATCTTTGAGAATATTGTTGGTTCTCCAGTTGGTTTAGCATTCTGTGCTTTTGAGACTTCATCTGATGAATAAGCTCTTGCAGAACAAGTCTGGGGATGAACATAGCAAATTAATCCATCTTATAAAATTAAATACAGACCCATCTTGTCATTTATCTTCTTGGTTGGCTATATGTGTTTTGACAGAACGGAATCAGTCTAAACAGAATGACTGGCAGGTTAATACACTATAATGATTCTGGATTCACATTCCTGATTATTAACATTTTTATTTAGAACCCAAAGAAGACTGGCAGTAAAACATCACAAAGATTAGTCTCACAGCCACTGTTTTATGAACAATCTTTCAGAAGAGCAAAAACTTCCAGACTGAGGTATCTTTACACTCGAAATGGTTTATTAAGAAAATGTTTAATACAAAACAAGCAAATTTCAAACATTCTGTAAGTCCCATTGTCCTACTTAGCTTAATAGAAAAAGCAATTAGAGTTAGTCTGAAAAACACATTTAATACCAAGCATTTCATAGTCCCCTATCACCCAATTTTTCATACTGAATCATAATCTCTCTCACTTGCAATAAGTCTGTTCCTTCACAAGCTATCCTCATCAATGATTTACTTAAAGTTAAAGTCATTTAAGGACTTACACACAGTATTATTTGTGGCCAGCGATATAACATATATGAAATAGTGAATGTAAGGAACCTATATGACAGAAAGAAGTACTGTAGATGTAAAAGATTTTGCTGATATTTTAGAAGTGGGAAGAGGCTTTTTCACTGCTTCAATTCCCATCTCATCTCAAACTCCGATGAATATCAATAGATGCTTTTGTATTGAACTGTTTTGCAGCAAAATCTAGACTCTAGACATCAATACCTTCCACTCTGAAGAACAAATGATAAAAATGAATCAGTTGCTTCCTCTGGATGTTAAAAGCAAAGGTAAAAACTTACCTTTAGTGGCAACAAATATAATTACCTGTAAAAACTATAGGAGAAGCATTGGTACCATCAGAACTGCTGGAGTTACTTTCTATCTGAAGGAAGACCCTTCCCCCAATCCTAAAGGTATTTATTTTTTTTTTAACACCAGCAGCATTTTTTTCCCCTAACCTTGGCAGGTTTACTTCCTTCTGAAAATTCTGATAATCAAGAAACAATGTCAATAAATCCATGCTGAAAGACTACTTTTAAACGTGGTTACGCGAGTCAAAAATAATTTTCTGTTTTCCAGAACTCTTTCTATCTGAAAATTATCTAAAGTGCCCACTGAGCCAATCTGGTGAATAAAGGGCATTGTTCTGTTACAGCTGGGATGACCGGGGTTTGCTTTTGCGTCTAGAGTTATTCCCTTTCCCCGAACAGCAGCGGTTTCTGGCAAAAATGATGAAGTCACTGAATTTCCAGCAACTACAGATACCTCTATCTGATGATGCATTATTCAGCTTTCAATTAAGATTTTGGTCATCCCTATTCAGAAGTAAAGTTTGACCGTGTAAGCCAGGTAAAGTATTCTGCATTTTTTTTGCCTCAGCATGATTCTCTCTGTCACAGCTGCCTCTTACAGAGGAATTACAAGATTCATACCGACGTGTTGTCACCGTCCGTAGAGCACTGGCTAGACAGCATGGCTGTGCAAATAGAACGTATATGACATTAGCTTCTGGTGCCATGCGCGCAGTGGGTGTAAGAATTTAGACTTTGCATAATGTAACCCTGTGGGTTGTCTGGGGTAGGCATAGGCATTATGTCATATCGACAGACACTTGAAAGACCGTTTCATTGGAATGACAGGGTGTTGTATGATTTAACATGGTATGTAGGATGATGCAGCTTTCCTTTAAGATGTAGAACCAGAGAGAGCACTGGGACTGGACCCGTTTCTTGTTTGTCATCAGGTGCTTAAAAATTAAAAGCATAAACTCACAAATTAAAAACATGGGTGTGGCAATGTATGGATGTTTCTGCCTCAGTAGGTGTTAGAATTGGGGACTTGCCTTGAGTGATGTTCCTATCTCAATGGGTATTGGGTTAGTGGTAGTGTTGAGTTCAGAGGTTGGGTTAGGGTTGTAGTTTAGGTATGACACTATGAGTTATGTTTACAGCTCCTTATATTTTATCAACTGCAACACCATAGCAAAGAGTAATCATTAGAAATTTTACTCATTATGAAAATGAAAGATATTATGAAAACTGTCCCTGTTCAATCTCAGCTTTTAGTCACAACCTCAAGAAATTCTCCTGTAAGAACTGTGAAACATTCAGAAATCAGAAGGAAATCTGAATGAGCTTCACATCAACGTATATATGACAATCCTTTTTTTTTTGTACTAACTGTGGTAAAAATTTATGTTCTTTTATAAGAATTCTGATGACAAAAAAGTCGTGTCAGCTTATTCATCCATGTCGAAAGACTACTATTAAGATGTTGAATTAGAGAGATGCACCCAGAGAAGACCCCATTTTTCTTGCTGGAACTTCATGAATGTGAAACATCAAAACATGGAATAGGGAAAGTACTGATGCCCTCGATGGGCCCTAGGTTTAGGGACTCGCCTCAACCGATGCTCCAACGGACATTGGGATTAGGGGCTTGCCTTGACTGATGACTCCTGCCCAATGAGCATTACGGTTAGGGACAGGATATGGGGCTGGAGTTAGGTTGTTCTGGATCCTAATTTTGTAACAACTGGAATGCCAGAATGCATAGTAATCAATGGAAATTCTGCTTATAGGAAAAAAAAGTCATCAGAATTGGCTCACTAGTACTTTGAAGCATTTGCTCAGTCAACTCAGTGGTTCAGCACTGGATTACCACACAAACGAACCTGGTTTAGTCCAAGCACGGCTGCACGCTCTCACAGATTTTCTTTTGAGGGTGTAATTCTCATTTACAAATTTTTCCCATAAATACTTCAAACAAACAAAATTGTTATCATTTGATGCACACAAAATCTTGGCTCTCTCTCTCGGGACAGCACTGCTGTGGTAATGATATGTTACAGTTCCTTTAGTGGCTTTAGTCTTAGTCACAGATAAGTCATCAGATCGGTTCTGTCGTGAGAAAAGACCATAATCTTTCACTGGAAAGACATGCATTTATACTGTTCAGTGCTTACCACGGTCGCAGCCACTGGCCTCGAAAGGTGTGAAGCCAAGCCGACGGCGGTGATGTATCTGAAAGTTGCAATGGCATGTTTTTTATATAGGCCCCTACTCAAAACAGAAGCTGTGAATCGCGCCACACCACTTAACATCATTAAAGACACCCTAATGGGCCACCGTCTAAACTCAAGAGCAAATGCTGTCGCATTAACACTCTGCTCAAAACTCTAGGCATCCAGATCTAGGCCTAGATCTAGCCTTGTTCGCTGATGTTATTTTATAATTTTTTATCGACATTTTCTATGTCGTTTATCGGCATTCTTTGCCTGAAGGAGAGACTAAAAGTTGAAAAAAAATGCGAAACGAAATTATGAACTCCTGTTTT
>JAWQUT010000072.1:1119416-1155352 GCA_033807755.1 Ellobium chinense
TCTCCTCTGAAATTGAACCCAGAAAAATCAATAAATAAATACTGCGAATACTGAACCTCTCGACATGTAATGTTTGATAATCGGAGAAAATTAAAAATAATGAGACTCTAGTAGTGCAGTGGACACTCTTACAAAATTTAAACAATAATATAATGAATTACGTAAACATTACACCCGACCCCTTTAAAACAAGCAGACAAACAAGGCTAAGCATCAAATAATAATTATGTTAAGCTCTGGTTTGATTTCTTCAATAGCCTGACATGCTCAGTGTATTCTTCACAATAATTCGTCAGAACGATGTTATTCAGTCACGGTATTTCCCGTTAGGCTGTTCACATTAAGGCTGGGCAGCTCCTTCAAAAGATCGAGCCGAGTCGATCTTTACCTGAGGCTCGATTAATCGACTCAGCGAGTTCAGCTCGAGTCAAAAAGGTCGAGTTTTGCTCTGTTCTTTTTGAGTCGCTTTAATCTGGCTCGACTCAACATTAACTGAGCCACACACTCAGCGCAAAGTTACCGCGGCAGTGTCGCACCTCCGACAATCTAATTAGATCTAATTGAGATTGTTTATGTTTAGGAAGGAAAATGGGTTAGCAGTGACAGCAGGAACGGGCTGGAAGGAGAAGGATCGCGACTATGCGTTAAAGTTTGGTTTGGTAACGTCGATGCTAACTGGGTAACAAAGGACTCTGATTTGTGAGATACTATTTGTGTGAGTGTGTGGACGCTTGTGTATGTTTTTATATGAATGTGAACATTTAGGGTACCAGATGAGATTCATTTACTGAAGAACTGATAAGCCCTATCCCAGCCTGCTCTTTCTAATAAAATGAAACAATAAATGAATGACAGGAAAATAAAAAACGACCCTGAAGTAAAAATGAAACGGCCCCCAAAAGTCAAAAGAAGGCACAAAGAAAACAATGCCACGCTACTTTTACGCGTACTAACTTTTTTCTTTTTTTTTGGGGGGGGGGNGGGGGGGGGGGGGGTCATCACCGATTCCTGGGTTTTCTTCCACTGTAATCGGTGAGATCACTGATTCGGACTGTAGCTGTCGACTTTCGTCGAAGTGAAGCCTCGCGCTTCCTACATGCAGTACGTGGCAAACAGCTTATGCTTATCGCTGTTGTTGTTGTTGTTGTTGTTGTTGTTGTTGTTGTTGTTGTTGTTGTTGTTGTTGCTTTTTGTATCTCTTTCTCCGAAATGGTTAATCCAAGCACTTTTAGTGTTTGTTCCCATTTCAAAGTACCCTGAAATAACTTTGAATAATGTTAAAGGCTGTGACTGCCCCATCGCGCTCCCGATCCCTTTCCTACTCGCTGCCCAACAGCAAAGATCTTCCCGATGTGACCAAGATATTCGTTTTATTATGCTCTAAGCTCCTACCCACGCCCCTAAAAACCCCATTCCTACCCCCACCCACCCCATCCCCATTGCCACACCTCCCATCCCCCCTCCATTCCTACCCCAACCCCTTTCTCCAACCGAACGAAAAAAAAAACCAAACTATCAGCTCTGCGAGGAATACAGAAGTAAACATATGTCTAAGCCTGCATTGATGTACGGCCCTGACTTTATTTTTATACTTCGCGCTGTGGCAGGCACCACGCCTCCTTCCTTCAACATTGCGAGGGCGCTATACATGTACGTCATCAGGGGGACTCGATGAAGGCAGAGAAAAAGAGGTAAAGAGGAAAGAAGAGAAACGATATGGACGGGGGGAGGGGGGTCGGGGGAAGTAATTATGGCCCTGGTAAGATTATTTTATTTCCCTGCTCCACCTGAATTCTCTCTCCCATGAACAAAACAAAGATGCAAAACATACGAGGAAAGTCTATAACGGTAAAATCTAATCATTACACTCAATTACGTAAAATTTAAAGAGAAAATCCGATTCGACTTACGTAAACTTTGGTAATCAACATGTAACCCAACAAGTTATTTGTTGAAGAAGCAACGCACTGAAAAGAAGACGTTATTCATCCCACCGATCTAATATTACTGTATCCATCGAATAGGTGCCTGCCTCAGGACACTTTTTTTTCGTTTTATTTTTTTTCCTTATTTGTTTCCCTTCGTGAGTCCTATCACGCCTGTCTTTTATTCATTATTGGTGCCAGTACTGCGAGGTGTTAAATGGCTTTCTTCCTGCATTCTAGTGCCAGAAATTTTCCAGCAACTTCCATATGTATCGTGTACTTCTTATGGACAGGTGAGTCTATATCTAGTGCCATATTTGTTTACGGCTTTTTCCATATTTTGTTTTGTTTTGCTTATAGGCAAGTCCTGAGAAGGTGAGTTTCACACCGTCATGGTGACATGCTGCGTAAATTGTAGATGCCTATTCATAACTATTCTTATCCACATGCTTTGTTTGTTGTTTTTTCCCCAGTCTCATCGAGAAAAATACTTAAGCCTTCCATAGTTGACGAACTACGTACACATAGTTAAATACTAACTTCAGTTAAAAGAAGACAATCGTTACCTTGCACTCACACCAGCTTGTTAAGTTGGCTAACTCAGGGAACAAAGTCTCTTATCTTTTCTTCGCCTATTTGACGTCAGTGATTAACTGGATGGCCTGAAAACTTTAGTCTCGTATGTACGTGGGAGATCCCTGAATGACCGATTATGTGTCAAGCAGCAGATTTTCATGCTGTTTTTGTTGTTTTTTTTCCTTTCGAGATGGAGGTACTATGGTTATGTGACAACTTAGAAATTTAAAGAACAAAAAAGGTATGTTCACCAACAGCACGCCTGAAGTGCCAGTCACACTGGCCCGGGCATGACACTTTTTGACATGTAATTTGAATGGTTTGTTGAGACTAAAGTCTAGCACTAGATTCGGAACAATGAGAATTGCAGCATATATATCTATCTGTTAATATGCTTAAAATCGAAATCTTTTTTTTTCTAATTAAGTTTTGTTGTTGTTTTTTGTTTTTTTGTTGTTTTTTTTTTGGGGGGGGGGGGGGCGAGATAGGGATTAAATCATTGTGAAACTCCTGTGGGTCTGTGATAGTACAGTGACTTACAATGACTCGCAGGCAGACAGGGTCTTAGATTCTACTTCTGGCGGAGAAAAGAAATGTTCTACTTTCAAGAGACTTATTCGGTCATTTTTGTTGTTGTTATTGTAGTTGTTGTTGTCTTCTTCTTCTCCTCGATACAGATCTTTTACCGTGGTTATGAAAATCCCTAATGACAATATTTCCGTAACAAAAATCAGTATAGCGGGACAGTCCACTCTGATCCTAGGAAAGTCCACAGTCTGTCTTCACATTGTGCCGCTTAAATTGACTGACAGCTTCGTGGGACTAGAAAAAAAAGTTTATTATTAACATAGGGTATTCCCGCATACCTGACGAAATCTAATATCAGGTTTTCGTTTCTGTAAGAATTATGTGTAGACGTAATGTCTTATCAGCTCATATTTAACTCAGGACCGGTCATGAGTTCCCCGTTTATTTTTTTATTTATTTATTTATTTAAACCAAAAAAATATGCATTTATTTGTTTGTGTGTGTGTGTGTGTGTGTGTGTGTGTGTGTGTGTGTGTGTGTGTGTGTGTGTGTGTGTGTGTGTGTGNTGTGTGTGTGTGTTCTTTCTTTCTTTCTTTCTTTCGTTCATTCTTTCTTTCTATCTCTCTCTGGCTCTTTCTTTCTTTCTTTCGTTCTGTCTTTCTTTCTCTCTTTATTTTAAATTTCTCTCCTTCTTGTAATTGTATTTAGTATTATAACCAATTTGATGGGTTTCCCGATGTTATTAATCACTTACGACCTACATTGTGAATTCCCTCATATTACTTATCGGAGTTTTCCAATGTTACGTAGAGATGAGCTAGCCCGCAAGATACCTGCTATGTGATGAATAATTTGCTGGCTTATGCTGCATCCCCCTTTGCACAGAAGTTTCTCTACCACCCTGCCTCTCCTCCTCCCTGGTTTTACCCTCCCCATGCCTCCTTCCCCCCATCCCCTCCCTGGTGGGAAGTACGGACGGACTACATGACCCATGATTTGCCCTTTTATCTAGGGGAGAACAGAACCTCTAGCCTTTTCATCGCCTTTGCGACGTCAGTTTCCTCTTGAGTAGTTACAAAGGACAACAATCGTGCGATGATAAGTTAATCTAGCATCAGTAATTAACGATAAGCTGATAAAGCCAAACACTTGCGTGTAGAACTAGTCTATAATTTTTGTGAAACCACTAGTCCATATCTACACGCATTTGTACTGCCGTTACAATAGGAAAATGATTGTGATCAGAACTATCGAGGAATTTGGTCTCATAGCGCCAGCTTGGCGACCATGGGTCACAGAGCCTGTGTGCATTCGACTGGCAAGCATGGAATATGGCTGGTTATTTTTGTCAGTCAGTGAAAATAAGACTTGCTATGCCTTTTGCCCAATTCGTTAATGACTATCCCATTGTCTTAGTGTAGGCTAAGCACGGAAGGGTCCCTCTAAATCCTCCGAGGTCAGCCACACATCTCTTACATTTCAGGTCTGGACAAAATTTAGACCCGTAATCAAAACGATGTAGATTTCTATACCGGACAAACCCACAAATCAATAAATAAATAAATCCAGCCAGCCACATATTTTTACTTGCGGTATATTATTCGATGATACAATCCCATGATGATCGTCGATAGTCAGTATGTTTTACCTATGAAGGAATTGTGTGAATGAGAGTTCAGTTCTTCTTTCTGGTTTACACCTCATGTCTGTTTGCAACTTGTCAGTAAGATTCGATCAAAGGCATAAGAAATATAAATTTTATATTAGATCATTTCTAATCTTGTAATAAAGATAATTTATTTCTTAATGGATGTAGTACTCAATGCTAAAAGTATATAGACAGAATGAGAAAGATGGATAGTAAGGGACGTGAGATGCCTTAATACATATTACTTAACATAAATACATATTACTTAATACACGCTAAACGTTATAATGATCATAATTTTTGTTGAACAGATAACCATTTAAGGGAAGCTGCATGAGGACATGACAAATCTAACTAAAACAAAGTCCCAAGCGCTACTAAATGTACAAGCCTACAACTAAGCTATGAAGTATGGCAAATCTGTGCTTTTCAACGTTACGGTCTAATAACTCGCACAATAAAACTCGTGGAATATAACAATACATTTCCTGAAAGATCTTTCAAAGGTGAAACAGATTAGAACGACTCGTTAAAAAGATATTTGAAGCCGCAGTTTGAGGAAAAGCACACTTTGCAACCTATGATTAAAATGCATGTAAAAGTGAATTTTATGAACTATAATGGTCTGATGAAGAGAAAGTGGTTTGATGAAGTAACTGTGTATAAAATTCACTACACTATCCATACTTAGTTAATCTCCCTTGTGTATTGCTACTCTCGTCTAAATCTGTCTTGGTCTTCTATCGTACAAACCCTAACCTTCTTCGCCAACCGGGTTAAATTAAACAGTTATTGGAACACACTTAGCTATGAAGGATAGTCGCAGAGGCATCTCCCTCGGTAGAAGACATGAGGAGGGCGGCGCCTTTGTGATATATGAAGGGTTTCATGGCAAAACGCGTTATCCACCAATATGAATTTTTAGCTTATTCTACATACTTCATGTAGCAGTAGGAGTATTTAGTATACATGTATATTTCCATTCCATAGACGGACATTTGATCTTAATTATTTAAGACTTAAATTTCACCTTTCACATAAAAATATGCTTTGAATCTGGTCTGTTTTGCCACAACCCCCGAATGGTGTATAATGCGTTTTGCCATGAAGCCCTTCAATATTGTACGAACATTAACTACGGGTGGGTGGTATCGTATTTTAGTAGTGATATTTTCAATATTCACGAATTTCACTTCGATATTGAGAGCATTGACCACCTCGACTCCTCATCCAAACTAGTTACTGGAGCGATCTTCTCATTGCAATCAAATTAAAGGGTATCAAAAGAATCGACAATACCGAAATTGATTTTGATCCTATTCTGATTCTCAGTACCAATTCAGTTACTCAGCAAACCGGTCTCCCCATTGCAACGCCACTTAAAGGCTGGCTGTATCAATAGATACGAAGATATTGAAAGGATATGATTGAAATTAATATCTCCTCGGTAGCTACCGGTCTCCTCATCGCATTACCTGGGAATATGAAAACGTTTCAACAGTATCGAAATTAATACCGATCATCAGAACTAAACTTTTCACGCAAAGCCTAGAGATCAAACGGTATCGAAGTATCGGAAATGTTGACTCACGATAGGTTCGGAAGTATGGGAATGCCCACCCGGTACTAATTAATATCATACTGAAATCATTTATAATCGATATTTAGGTACTTTAAGCTCGAATTATGAGTATCGCGATACCTACAAAAATAGTGTTCGGCCCACCACTTCAACAGATTTCCCTTGTTGGTCTGACAGACAGTAGTCGCAGGTTCGCAAGTGTCTGACAGCAGTTCAGACACCCTGATATAGACAGTAGGCGACTAAATTATCAATTCTCAGCAATCTCTTATTACAAAATATGCAAGCGGGATATTCCTGTAGACATATCGGGTGCATTTAAAAAAAAAAAAAAGGGTTGAATAGTCTGTCTTCGCGTAATTCCCAAAAGTCAGAAACACATAAAATTTAAGGCAGTTCTACCGTTCCAAGTCATTTAAGCAGGGAACAAGGGGACATGAGTTAACCGCCCTAGCATATTCACGCAGATGAATTTTTTATCATTCCATCACCCCTCTGGCAACATGGGTTGTCCTAATCGCCCTCGAGGTCTCCTCGGAATTCGGTACCAATTATGCTCAATATCGGTTGACTCTGTTGTCAGCTTATAATATTTTGTTTGTATGAAGGGAGAAAAAACGTAACACAGAGACTCTTGAAAAAGTAACTGTTCTAAAATTGTTATAATATATCATTCGTTATTATATATTACGAGTTTTTTTATAATATAAGATTCGTCGAAAGCATGACTAGGCCACTGTAGTTGATCAAAAGTTTTGGACCATATTATTTTTGACCAACTAAATAAACAACCTTTGTAAGCCAATATTCCCAAAGACTATCGCTCTGCATGACTACTCACCCTTCATTTTTAAATAGGACTCGCAGGACACCGATATTAGGCTGTGGGAAGAACAGAGGTCCACAGTTGTTTGGGCTCACACATTACACAGTTGTAATAATCACTGTCGACTGTCTGATGTAGCCTGCTGTATATAGACTACATCAGACAGTGGACACTGACGGTGACTATTACAATAAGTGGTTGTAAAGTGTGAGCCCAGACAACAGCTATAGTCTATTATTTTATCGTTCATATATG
The DNA here is from genome assembly GCA_033807755.1 of Ellobium chinense. Lineage (NCBI taxonomy): Eukaryota > Metazoa > Mollusca > Gastropoda > Ellobiida > Ellobiidae > Ellobium > Ellobium chinense. Next base: position 1,126,757 of record JAWQUT010000072.1, read on the forward strand.
CTAATATGGTCGCCGTTGAGCCTGAGTGAACCATCCCACATTTTGCGATCTTGGCGGTAAAGGGTTCTATAAATAGATATTGACTCAATCTCGCTTTAAATAGCAGTTAATTGCTATTTTTGGCCCGTGGGACGTCTAACATCAACTTTTCTCATTTAGAAGTCTATTCAGTGGGTACCTGGTACTGGCAACCTAAACCTCTTCCCTAGATTTCTCAAAACACAGCAAATGTGAGATGGTCCACTCTCGCTCAACAGCGACCATATGGTCACAGTGAAGCGGCCAGATGTTAAACCCGCGTCATAATCAGAAAGAAGTGAACCTTTGCATTTCACATCTTTTTCACACCTCCCAGGCAAGGCTTATTTTGTCTGTTGCAACATGCATGGTCTGTCGTCTGTTCCATCATATGGACTAAAACTGGGACAAACTTTGCAGAATAGTGGTCATGGCCCCTTCACCTTCCTGACATTGATAAATTGTATGTCGAAAACAGCTATAATGACTATATGCCCTTTGCCCCAAGTTTTGGGGTTTTTTTGGAGGGAGGGGGGTGAGGGGGGGGGGACAATCCTTACTGCTGTCATCCAGTCAGTATCAGTCCTCTTACTTGTTTCTGTGATTTAAGCATGACTAATGTGATGTTCCAGCTGCCAGTGTAATTGCTGCTCCTCCTAACCGAGATCAGTTAGAAGACATCAAATGCCCCGAAAAGACCCAAGTCTGTAAACCATACGGATCCTGTTGTAGGAAGGAGGACCAAGTATGCAGCAAGCGGTCAAGGACCTGTGAGGATGTCTTCACAGACAAAAACAAGCTGGAAACCTGCTGTCAAGCCTTTAGAGATAATGACTGGAGCAGAGAAGGCTTGCAGGATGCATGCCATTTTCTCTATGGAACACTTAACCTTGAGGATGAATGTAAAGGTAATTGCTTGTAATGTATTTCAGCTTTCGTCAAATGTGCTCTGGTTGACCATAGTCAGCTGCCACCTTGTGATTGTGCAGTGTAATGATTGTGTGCAGTGTAATGATTGTGTGCAGTGTAATGATTGTGTGCATGAATTAGTACATAAATTTATGAAATAGTCATTATATTTGAATGCACAATATCAATAAATCTGCTGGACAAGAGAGTGAGAATGAATGGATGAATGAAATGAATGAATGAATGAATGAATGAATGAATGAATGAATGAATGAACCAGCAAGTGAACAAATGAATACATGAAACAAAGAGTGGATGCATGTATGTGTGAATGTATCATCAGTTGTGGGTGGAGATGTTCATATGTGCCACTAAATACAGCTCTCCTTTCTATGTCATGCATACGTTTCATACAACAAGACTACCAGTATTAAGAATAAACAACACAGTGTCTGCACTCCAGCTCGACTAAATGATTTCCTGTTTACTTGTAGTAGCTTCACAATTTCAGCATACTCATGGATATGTAGATTTCACTATGTATCTTATTATAGGACAGCCTATGATGCCAGTTTTTAGGAATGTAGCAGTTCAATCAGTCCTCAGAATTGTTCAAAGCACCCTGTCTATACTGATGACCAAGAAAACACTTCATAACCTACAGATGTGATTCAGTAAGGCTCTTCCTCTGGCAGACAGCCTTCGTACACTCTCTAAAGCTACCCCAAGGGATCTCCTATCTTAATTTAATATTTTACCTCCATATTGCTACTTTCTGTAAGATTAAGAAACTGTCTTTGTGGTAGGAAGAGGCATCTCAAGTGCATTCTTCTGTTTATACAGTTTTAAACTCATATACTGCATATTATTTGAGCAGTCAAGAAATGTGTTAGGGTCACAGGTGAACACTAGGCTCACATGTGAACGTTAGGGACGATTCAGGCAGTAGGTATTTAAGAATTAAATTGCTGTGAAATTAGCGTCTCTGTGGTTTAGGGGTAACACATTCAGACTTGCGAGCTGAGAGACCCTGGTACGATTCCCGGCAGGAACATGAAATTTTTTAGTGTAGGTTTTTTCGGCCCATCTTCTCAAAATTGATCATTCACAGTAATTTGGTCAAATCCCTGGTGACACACTTCCCTAAAATAATATGTAACATCTGAAAAGTTATCAGACTGAGCTCACATTCCTCCCCCCTTAAGAGAAAGAATACAACATGCCTTCCCATCCGGTTACACTTGGCGACGTCGGCAGGATGTCTCATTGGGGCCTTGGGGATGCAGTAACGTGAGTAAAGGGTTCTGTAACCCATAGGCAGAGACATACGACAAAGTGGGAGGTAGTATTCTAAGAACTGAGATAACCATATAAGAATGGCCCCAGGTTCATGGTGGTGTGTATGCTGATGGAGTAGAGATATCATAAGAATGACCTCATACTCATGGAGAACTGTAAGTTGTCATAAGTGCATGACATGGATAAGCAGAGGGGAGTGTGAGCAGTCGGGAAATGTGGCAGGTTCACGGGTAAATACTAGGCACACGCATGAAAGTTAGGGAAGGGCAGTAGGTATATAAGAATTAAATTACTGTGAAGTTAGTATCCCTGTAGTGTAGTGGTACAGTGTAATACGCTCAGACTTGCAAGCTGAGAGACCTTGATTCGATTCCCGGCAGAGACATGAACTTTTCTAGTGTATATTTTTTCAGCCCATCTTCTTAAAATTCACAGTAATTTGGTAAAATGCCTGGTGACACACTTCCCTAAAATAATATGTAACATCTGAAAAATTATCAGACTAAGCTCACATTCCTTTCCCTTAAATATAAGAGAAAGAATACTATATTATACCTTGCCACCCGGTTACACTTAAAGTGTACATTTGTATGTTTGTCACAGACACTTTCTCAAAACACCTAAGACATACTCACTGGCATGAAACTACTTGCATTGTGTCTACAGAACTGCCAACAACCACTAAAACTCCGACAAAGATACCATGTTCAGATGACAAGCCTTATGAATGTCTGCCTGCTCAAACATGCTTTGGAATTGGTGAATTCTGTAGTCTACAGAACAAAAGTGTGCAACCCTGTTTCCCAGATGAGGGCTCTGTGCATGACTGGTGTGTGGACTCTGATTATCGCCAGACCACACCTATGAGGCAGATGTCATGCATCGCATCTTGCTCTCTTTCCATGAAGCACTCAGCGGATGGATATGAAAGTAAATTGTTACATTTCTTTGGTGTCAATTTATGTCATTTTGGTTTACCTTCATACCCACATGTGACAGAAAATAGTGAGTATTGTGTAGGCATATTTCGTTAAATCATATTTGCCTTTCTACCCAGCTGTCTGTTTGACATGTGGCTTGCTGACTGACCAGATAAGAGCTCAATGCTTTTACTACTAATTTCACAGTCTTTTTAGAAACTCGCATCATTTTTACGTTGGAAGCCAACAACTAAATCTGTGCTATATAATGGTATGGCAATTATCTTTCATTCCACATAGTATGTTGACATTAAACTGACCATTTTCCTCTTCAGTTTGGATTTTTAGAGTGGAAAAGAACATTTCCAAGTTGTGTAAATTGGTTGCAGCTTGAATCTTGTGTTTTTTATGTTCTTTTGTTTTCAACATTTCATTTGATTCTTTTTTTGAAATACTATTGCCATTGAGTGGCTTCAAACTCACCATTTGGCCAGAACATTATGCAGCGTATTTTTTCCGCATCTCTTATGATGCTTAAAACATATTGAAGGGCATAAGCCATACACATGGCTGCATGACACAGGTAGGTGTAGTATAGCGAGCAAATTACAGTATTAACAAAATGAACTGTCCTCCTTGAAAATTGATGGTGTTAGCAGAAGATCCTGATAGGAATATGATCCCCAGATTAGGTTAGAGAAAGAGAATGGAAGCCAGTGAAGCCAAAGATGATCAGTCCTAGTTACCACTCTATTCACAAGATTTTCAAGTCCCAGTGGAGTATTATTCATCCTTAACCATGGTTAATTCAATCTGCTTCATGCAAGTGATATTCTTCTATTAGATAATATATTAAGGCTGCAGTGAAATTTGGAATTAGTTTTTCCTTGATGATGTTACTATTTCTAGACACAAGTAATGGTTCTTGTAGGTGTGTTTCAAAGTAATGATTGTCCTTAATATATTATACATACCTGTCTCTTTCATAGATGACAGCTTTGAATTGAAATGAATATTGCAGTATGTCCATGCAACTGCAATTAGACAATCAGTAATGATGTACTGCTTCAAGTCTCTTCACCCAGTGGTTGTTGTTGTATACGTTGTTCTAAGTTTTATCAAACACAGTATTTGACGAACTGTATCTCTGTGCTCTATGGCATAGCATACAATGCACACTTTCCTTCTTCAGTCACACTGTTTTCATTGAAGCAGACAATTCTTTCATCTAAAATGCTGTTGATATAAGACCATTTCTCAGGTATGGTATTTCAGATTTAACTGGCTTCTGCTGTATAATTAATGCATTCATTCAATCCCACAACATCTGCCAGCGGCCAGAACTGGTTACTGATTCAGTCCCGAATGCTTTATACTTTTTACTATATTGCAATGACAATAAAGCTTTAAACCTGGAAACAAGACCGGCAATGAGTTGTTAGATAATCAGGTATAGATTACTACTTATATATCCTTGGGACTGTTTATTCATAGCGCTAATTTATGCCTTTTAGTTTTTCTTCAACGTTTTGATGGTTACGTTGGCTTATCATTTCAGGATATAAAACTCCTGAAGGTGTGGGATTGAATGTGTGATGCCTCAATAAGAAGTCTAGTGATATAATACACTGTATTATATCTGAATGTCATAAAATTGTTTGTTTTCCCAGATCCTCATTGGTCAGTGGCATTCATTATTACTTTGACAGTTTTTGGAGCATTTATCGTTGCATTGACTATTGCTGTGGCTTTCCTTGGTTTCATTGTTTACAAGCTCGTCAAGAAAACAATTAGGTCTGACAACAGTATGGTCACAGATCCTGGTAAGCTTATTTTTGGTTATTAAGTTTGTAACAGAGTGCAAAAGGAGAAAATTCTGCTGGATGAAGGAAAGCTGTAAAATTCACAGGTTCCGTGTGATACTGGGAAGCAAAAATTAATACCAAAACAATTCCAGCAGATAAATCATTTTTTCAAGACTGAATAGAGTAATATTATAAAACTTATAATTTGGCAGTTGCATTTTGCAAGAAAATAAAATTGGAAGTAAAATACACAAGAGTAAAATATAACACTAAAAAATTGTTTTAAAATTTGGAGAACATCGATAAAAAGGGAGATCAGATCACTCACTGAAACAGAAATAAGAAACAAAGGGTAGGCTTCCCACAAGGCATTCAGTGTATGGATACTTATGAATTAGTTTCATGTAAATTACTGGTACAAAGAACTATAAATAATCTAAGGAATGTATAATGTTCTTCCTGTTGCAAAACCAATGAGTCGTCTGTTAGATATACAGAGAAACCTGTACCTTATTTAAAGATAGACGCACATATTAAATATAATTTTCCAGTCTTCATGACTTTTTCTCTCTCAGAATAATGTATGGTACGAGTCGAGCCAGTTTCGCAAAGAAAGAGCATTGTTCTGTTACCATGCACATCAGGCCTGTGCCAAACCCTGTCCAAGAAGTAATCTCGGGTAATACTAATCGCCATATTCAAAACCCGGGTACCCGATTACTCACGATTACTACCTAGCTGGCGAGATACATATTTAGCAATTAATGGCTTCTTCTATCACTATAAGTAAAGCTCGTTACCCGCCCAGGTCCCTATCGTTACCCGCCCGGGCTTCGTCTTGGTTTCGGGTTTGAGGTCAGTGACAGTGTGGTTACGACGAGATGTTGTTTATTGTCGAAACAGACCAACCCTTCCCATCCCTTTCCCAAGCATCATCCTCTTAGCTGCTCTAATGCGGTGATGAGGACTAGCTTTCTTTTCCTTGTTCCTTTCTTTTTTTCCATTTTCCAACAATGAAAATGAATTTTTTTTTTTGTTTTCTCAATTATACCTTATTTATTGTTGTTCTTGTTTTCTTTCAATGTTTCATCATCTTAGATATAGTAGGTAAACCTTTAGACTTCAAAGTACATAGAGAAATGGTAAAAAAAAAATGTTATTATGTGAAGGCAAGACAATAAAAACCAAAGGAAATAATATAAACTACATGTAGTAATATAAATAGAAAAGACCATAACCATTCGCAATTGCAAACTTCGGATTGTCTACGGTGAAGATACAGAGATCATCAAATGGCGGCAATAAATTCTGAGAACAGAGGAAGAGAGGGAGAAGGGGACTTGAGGGAGGAACTGCTGGTCGCTAGCTGCTTTTATCTGTGGGTTAATCAGATGACACATTATTCCGTTGTTTCAAGCCTGATAAGGCATGCTTACTTTACCAGCGTCTTTTCTCATGAATACACGATTACTAAGCCCGGCTTCATCCAGTGTCTCTTGGTGAGTAAACGATTACACAACCAGGGTTATCTAGGTCTCCTCTGGTAGTTACACAATAATTTACTTAACCTGTGTTTTTCAAAAGTAATCTCGAGTCCCGGCGGCTAATAGGTATTTCAGGACCCGGATATCCGATTACTTTTTGCCCGGGCCTAATGCACATAAGTAGTATGACAAACAAGAAGAGCTAGGGTGACTGGGATTTGGCCCCAACATTTAGAATTAGTCTATTCCCCTTCCCCGAACAGCAGAGGTTTGTGGCAAAAATGATGATGCCATCTAAGTCCCAGCAGTTACAGACATGTGTATCTGATAAAGTATTATCCAGCTTTCAAATAATGTTCTGGTCATCCATCTTCACAAGTGAAATTTAACCTTGTAAGACAGGTGCAGTATTCTCCATTTTTATTGCCTCAGCATGATTTTATTTCATACTGACACGTTATATCCCTTCCGCAGAGCACTGGCTAGATAGCTTGGACGTGCGACTAGAACGTCCTTGATATAAGCTTATGTCCGTCCCGTGCGTAGTGGGTGTGAGAATTCAGACTTCGTATATAATGCAACCCTGTGGGTTGTCTGTGGCAGGCAGGGCTTTATATCATGTTTACAGACAGTTGAAAGACTGTTTCACTGGAATAATAGGGTATTGTATGATCTAAGATGGTCTGTAGGGCTATGCTCCTTTCCTTTAACATGACATTTTGTTGGAGAAAGAGAAACAAAAAAAGCATGTTTATCCTGCGTCTACACAACTTGTAACAGTGGACAACAGCTGGGCTGGGATATAATCATATGAATGATAGATATGCTGTGAATGCCCAGAGAAGTTTGTATTACTTTGTTTTTACACATGCATCTCTTCAGGCAGTTTTTGCATGCACTGATTCCAGTAGATGCAGTTTGAAGCTTTGTAATTGCACAGATCCTCAGAGGAACCATAATGTGTTGCTATATAGTCTTATTTATAAAACTTAAATTCAAAAGTGATTGGAGTGAGGGTCTATTCAAATCCACATAGTGTACTAATGTAAAGTGTCATCATCAGACTATGCTACCTACTGTACATGGCTGTGAAGTAACTCACATGACAGTTAAATATTTATTTATCCTTCAGAGAGGCAAAAGCTGCTTGGAAATGGGGACAGATCTGAAGCCTGTGATGATAGTGATTCCTCTACCTTTCTGACAGATCTAGAGGTAAATGATTACAGTCATACAGATCTACATCATCTTCTTAATTGTTTAGCTCATTAGGCATAAAAACAATTTTGATGGTCAAGAGGAGAGAATGTAAGGATCTACCACATGTCAGGTTTGGAAATCGTAACCACTGTGGATTATAACCAGATGTCTAGACTACATATCCTGGAAATGATTCAAGAAAGGAATGCTAAATATGATGCTGTTTTATCAACACAGGAATGACTGAAATTTTAAAGCTAGAAATAGAACTTTAAATTGCCCACACTGCATTATTTAACAGATATTTTATTTTGAAGGAAAAGTCTGCAAATGGAAGTAACAAACCTTCGATGAAAATCAAGCCCAACTCAAAGGTGGATGATACTACAGGGAAAGGTAAGTTCATATTTAAACTTCAGGTCACTCTGGCCCTTATCGCAAAAAAGAGACAAATTTTAAAGCTGCATCATCTGATCATTACAATCAGAAAGCGAGTCCTTCCTACATATGATTGTGGATACACTGCCTTGACTCTGACAGATTTGCTTCAGTTTTACATCATAACATTCAGAGGAATAGCAAACCAGTGATCTGCAAAGTTTCCTTTGTATATAATGTTTTACTTGTGAAATTTGTAAAATAATGCTCCCTGATGTTGGTCTTGGCTGGATATAGTGTCCAGCCAGAGTGCTCCATGACAGCATAAGGACAAGTGCGGCATAACTGGGTCATTTTCATTAATAATGGGAACTTTTGTCACTTTGGGGTGAAAAATGGGTCATATAGGGCCATGAAGAAAGATAAATGGAGGTGTTTTGCAATTTCCTCCCTCTGTTGCTATGGAAACACCAAATTGTTGGGCCGCCATATTGGAAAATATGTATAACTTTTGCATAACTTTGAACCCTTCGATCTGGAGAACAACAGATGGTAGGATGCTCGGTTTTTTTTTCCATTTGAAAGATCACTTTATTTAAGATGGAATGTCACAGGCTTTTTTTAATTTCTTGGATAGTCTATGTTTTATTTTATAATTTATTTTTAAAATGTCATGAAGAAACCTTGAAAATTTTGAGAATTTTCAACTTTAAAAATTCATAAAAGATAGAAAAACACAAGATATCGAAAAAAAACCTGTGACAAATTCAAAACAGGGGCTTGGCGAGTTGTTATGCAAAATTTTATGTAAATTGGACCAGAAAAAAGTCAGATTGAAGGGATAGAGTGATGAAATCTGTGATTTTGAGATGATTAATGATAAAGATTACTCAGTAGATGCATTTGAGATAGGGTGATCATTTCCTTTTGCATAAAAATAAATTTTTGAGACAGGGATCATGAAAATAACTTCAGGAATCAATAAAGGACGTGTTGCCGTTCAAGAAACTGCCCTTAACTTATTTCACACAATTAGACCCAAATTTACCTCTTCATGGTGCCGCGCTTGCCTTTAACAGCTGTAGTTACAAGAATTTGGGAATTTGGTTTTTATAAATACTTCACTAGAATTTGTTATTGCTTTCAGCCTCAAACACTAATGAAAACACACCAATGAGCTCCTGTGTTGACCTACGAGAAAAGAGTAAAAGAAAGCAAGATAGCATGCAGGAAGGAGACAGTGGTAATCGAGGGAAGCCGAATGTAAGTGATCTGCTAGCCACTGTCTAGTACTGATGTATTCTTACTAGTCTTAATTGTGATAATTATGTCTGTGTCAAAGGAAGTTACAACTCATGAAATCTTTTTCAGCATGCTTTAGCTGTGTAATCACATTCTGATTTCCACAGTGTTTATAATTGTGACATCATTCATATGACAGAAATTCTCCTTGGATATAAAGGTAAAATGCACTTTCTTTGATTCTGCATCATTTTACACATGGTGCCTATTGCTCTGTGCATGAAATATTACCCTAGATAACAGACAATGGAATCATTTTTTTTTTTTTGTGCACAAGATGCACAATAAGGATAGTTTTACAGTTCCATTCATTCTGTTGTGATCTGCTTGCCAGGCCAAAAATTCCACTGCCAGAAATAATGGCCAGGCAGACAGGGTGGATGGAAGTAAGACAAAATACAATGAGGCGCTTACATTTTCAGGTACAATTAAATGTTTGTAATGTTCTAATTAGGTAAACCACATACATGGATAATGCACTGATATATGCAACACATTACTACATACTGATATTTAAATGTATGGAAGAATTATGACTGTAATATGAAAAGATAAGTCTGAAATAAAAATGTTGGCCATCTGTAGGAAATAAGTAGGACCTACAGTGCTGGATGAGAATAATGATCATATGACAGTAGTTTCATCCACTCATGTTGCCCTGCTCTGGTATATGCAGTGAGATACTGACTTTAAAGCATAACATTTCCAGTGAACATTGACCACAAAACCACTGAAACTTGCCAGCTTTACTCATTTTGGGTCCCCTTACACTGCAGACCTAACTTGTATCTTTATTACTCCTCATAATGGATGATCATGTCAAATCTTTTACTTTATCTTAATTTCAAACTTAGCAAAAGGTCAGATGTCAGGAGATGGCACCAAGAATCAACACAATGGGGCCCGTGTTAGCAAATCTACTGACTCAGTCATGAATGAAAATGTACCTGACTCTGGTAGGTACACAAGGGAAGATGATAAGGAACAGAGAGCTGTGGGAGAACTTAAGCAAAATTTCTTTTGAGACATGTCTTACATTTCCATTGGAAAGGGTCCATGTCTAGCAAGAGATTTTCAGAGTGGTTATCACTTTTAACTGTGTTTGCTGCCTTGTTTCAGTAGACATTCTGTCACTACATTATATTTGTTAGCGGTATTGTAAATGGTTAAGTTTCATTTAGCAAATGATGAATTCAGTGCATTTTACTCCCACCATTCATTTAGACTGCAGGAAAATATTTAATGACTTTGTGAAGATAGAGGAATCCATAGACGAAGTTCATTTTGTTGAAGATGTACAGTGTTTCTGATAGCATTTTCTTAGGTGCATGAGGTATACAGAGGTGGGACTTGCACTTATGACATGTCAGGACACCTTAGCACTACAAGCAGCAAGCACAGAGAGCTTCTTCCACGGGATAACGGAGCTCACAAATGTACTATTATGTTGCTCTTGAACAACAGTAACAAAGAGCCTCTTTTCTTAAAGATGGAAACAGTAGAAATGTGATGCGGTGAAGCAGTTTGGTGAAACCATTGCAACAATTTGTGCATGATTCTTAAAATTCTGTGATGCTTGCCAATTTCTTTTTGTTGTTTTTGTTCCAGCCTCTGACGCTACCGTTGTTGATACACAGCAAATTGAAGAGAGGGTGGAGGATGACGAGAGTGCATTAGAGTCCGAGGATATGCATTGTATTCCCCGTGTCAGTGTGTCATCAGAGGACAAGGCCATGCTTGGTTCTAAGGGTAATGGTCAGTATATGATTGGTCTAGAAAACTTAGACTATAACTAGAGCTTAGTGTCTTGACTATTAGTTATTCAGTGTTTTCATTGTACTTAACTGTAGTCCAGAATTTTCATGTTTTGTTTCTATGTGTATTTGCATTTTTTATACCCTTTAAATTTTTCATTCTAGCAAACTTCTTGTCAGACCTTTCTAAACAGTTTAGCTATTCTGTAATAAAATATCTGCATACTATATTATACATGTATTTTTGTGAATGATTTTTACTGAAATGTCATGAAATACTAACTAAAATAAAATCTGATGTTAAATAAATGTTTAGCAACTTAGCTGACTAATGTGTCGTAATGAACTCCACCATGAATATACTAGAGCAGGAGATATCCAATCCAGCCCTGGTAGAATTGTCATCAGTTCTTTACTGTAATCTGCATTATTCATAATTTTTGTATTTGTTTGTCTGTATATTTGTGTATATTTGTTTATTTATTTTCAAACAATCGTTTACAGTTGGGGACAGACAGATCAGGTTCCCTATTTGCATCTCATATGTATCATGGTAAAACAAGAATGTCATATAGAAATTCAGCAGCAGTATATCTTAGAAACATGTAAAATCTTTCTCTTGGCCCAAGCTTCACTGACATGAGAGCAGAATATCACATCATATTTGTATTTCATTTTTAGTAAATAATTCAAAATCAACAACAGGTGAACAGGCACATATTGATACTCAAGGAAGGAAAGATAGGAAGGAAGTAAACAGCGACTATCAGCATTGTAACACCACTCAAAGTATTGCCAATTCCTCAGGAAATGTAAGTACTTCCAAGAGTATATAACAGCATATAAGACTAGATGATGTAACTGTTGACTGATAACCAATTTTATTTATGGCCCAGTTTCCAGAGCTTCATGTTATTAAGCTAATGTATAATTTGTGCTCAATAATTTATGATAAAATATACATGTGTAGCTATTCTGAGTTTAGAGCAGTGTTTTGCACATATACAAATGAGAAAGGCATAATATATATGAATGCAGTGATGAAGCATAAGTGTTAATATGGTTGGCTGTATATATATATATGTAACTAGGTGGTAAAGCATATTACATTTACATTGTGTGCCCAGACTGATATCATCTGGAAAGTGTGCCATCAGGGATTTTACCTAATCACTGTGAAAGATCAATTTTGACAAGAAAATCTAAAAAACGGCGAACTCTAGAAAACCACCACTCTGGGAGTCCAGCCCATGACCATCATCTTGCAAGCTGAATGTGCCACCACAAGGAAATTAGCTTCATAGCAGTTTAGTCTTTATACTCCGCCTGACTATTGTTTCCTAATTTCCACACATAAGGCTAATGTTCACCCTGAACCTGAGACACTTGCCGGCTTCTTACATATGATGTAGACAATCAGCATACTTTTCTACAGTGATGCAACAGATATAATGTATGAGGTAGATTAAATGAAAGCATATGACTCAACAAATAGTAATATAATATGGAACTGGATCGTCTCATTTATATAGGCACTGCTGGAAAATTATCGTTAGGGAATAATTGCCAATCAAAATGGCCCATGTCAGAAGCTCTCAGAGTGATTTTTCAATCGTGACATCTCATAAACATGTAATGTATTAATGTCAGCAGAACTCTTTGTCCCATTAGGAGAGTTGTATAGAGCATGCAGATTTCTTGATTTATGACAGAATAAGTGCAATTTGATAAACTGTGTTATGTGATGAGTACTAAGCAGAATCCTTGGCTACAGAAAAGGGCTCAGAATAGGTATGTTTAGCTGTCTATCACTTTGTCAACGGCTGTTGTTTCAACCATATTTAACTCTATTTTCTGTACTTAGTTATGACAACATTTTCTGGTTATGTTTACCCAATCACCAGACATCCACTTTAGAGAAGCAAACTGGCAAGACTGGGGATAGCCGACGTGCAAAGACAGTCATTGTACCAGATGAAATGGATAAAGGAGCTCAAGGTATGCAGTAATCCACAAGGTTGTGCAACACTGAATGGTGAAAAAAGCATATGCAGCCAGCCCAGGAAATGAAGGAAGAACAGTTGAATACTCTCAGTTGGATTCATTTTTATCCATGTGCATTACATGGCTAGACTGGTTGATATGTGATCTGCGTGAGATTTTTTTCCATTATGCCTTAGTAAATGAAAGACCAACCTAATGAAAGTGTTCATTTATGTGTAGCAAATTATAGTGGGTTAGCTCTAAAAGTTTAGTATGTTTCATTTGCAGTTAGGTTTTGCCTTCCACAAAGTAAGGCTGGGCAGTTTGATTTAGAGGATCAGTTAATGCGAGGATTGAATCTTAGTATTGAACCTTACTTTTTAGTGGCTCAGATGTGGCTTGAGTAACAGTTAATCTTCAGTAAATCATCAACACACAAGTCAAAGTTGTAAAATCTTAAAATACAGTTTTCATCAGTGAAGCATTTTATAGAAACGATTATAAAGAAATGAAATGGGTGTTAGTCATTGTACAGGAACAGGAATATCCTGGGAAGGCTGTGTGTTGAATGTTTACTTGGATACTGGTGATGCCAGTTGCGTTATTTTTTAAAAAGCCCTTCAGTTAGTTGAAAGCTGTAAAGAGACCACAAGATGCAAAAGTAGTGGGGCTTGGGGACTGAGAAAAAGAGTCAGTCCTTAGCATCACAGCACCAGCTTATATAAGTGAGCAGTTGGGAAGTGTGTTTGGGTCACGAGTGAACACTAGGTTCGCATGTGGAAGTTAGGGACCTATTCAGGCAGTAGGTATTTAAGAATTAAATTTTTGTGAAGTTAGCGTCCCTGTAGTGTAGTGGTAACACACTCGGACTTGCAAGCTGAGAGACCTTGGTTCGATCCCCGGCAGGGACAGAAATTTTCTAGAGTAGGTTTTTTTTGGCCCTTCTTCTCAAAATTGATCGTTCACAGTTATTTGGTAAAATCCCTGGTGACACACTTCCTTAAAATATTATGTAACATCTGAAAAATTATCTGACTCAGCTCACCTTCCTCCTCCTTAAATATAAGAGAAAGAATACTCTGTACTGATATGCCTTTCCACTGGGGTTACACTTGGCGACGTCGGCAGGATGTCTCATCAGGGCCTTGGAAATGCAGTAACGAGAGTAGAGGGTTCTGTAACCCATAGGCAGAGACATAAGACAAAGCGGGAGGTAGTATTCTAAGAACTGAGATAACCATAAAAGAATGGCCTCAGGTTCATTGTGGACAGTATGCCGATGGAGTAGAGATATCATATAAGAATGACCTCATACTCATCGAGAGCTGTAAGTTGTCATGAGGACATGACATGGATAAGCAGGGGGGAGTGTGAGCAGTCGGGAAGTGTGTTTGGGTCACGGGTGAACACTAGGCTCGCATGTGGAAGTTAGGGACCGATTCAGGCAGTAGGTATTTAAGATTTAAATTGCTGTGAAGTTAGCGTCCCTGTAGTATAATTGGTAACACGCTCGGATTTGCAAGCTGAGAGACCCTGGTTCGATCCCCGGCAGGGACAGAAATTTTCTAGAGTAGGTTTTTTCAGCCCTTCTTCTCAAAATTGATTATTCACAGTAATTTGGTAAAATCCCTGGTGACACACTTCCTTAAAATAATATGTAACATCTGAAAAATTATCAGACTAAGCTCACCTTCCTCCCCCTTAAATATAAGAGAAAGAATACTATATTGTATTATTGCCTTTCCACCCGGTTACATAAGTGACAAGTCTGAATGCACGATCCTGAAAAATGAAGTATTGTGTTCAATCATATTATTGCAACTAGGCTGGTAAAAATAGCATTATGTTTTACTTCTACATCAGAACCGCATGAACTGAGATTTGAACGCGTATGTGATTTTTTTTTCGTTAAAGTTTGTGAGGTTTTCAAGTTTGGGAGAAAATGTGGGTACTGAAAATAGTGGACATAAGATTAGATCATTTCAGTGATGTGTAGGTATTTCGTAGGTATTTAGGGTACATAATATCTAAGTCACAAGGTTTTACTAAACTGATGTTTTTGTGAAATACAGTAGTAATGAACGTTCATGTCATGACACAAACGTAGCCTTCTGAACGAAAAGGATGGAGTTTTCTTTGTGAACTGGAGTCATTAACTCCCAAGGTAATTTCCCTTGGCAAGCATAGATGTCTTAGAGATCATCAACTCACCCACTATCACTTAAAATTAGTTAAAACATTTTATTTTATGTGTATTTGCTGACATCTAATCACAGGAGAAGTACCTCACTGCATGGAGGGCCCCATTTGTTTGAAAGATACTTAAACTTTCATTTTGCCTTCTTTCTGATCTCATGTTACATTCTAGACATAGCTGGTGCTGACCACAGTGAAGAAGGAGCTTCAGTACAGCAGTCAGAGGAGCCCTTGCATATTGGAAATGTCAACCTGCATCAAGATCGTCCTTCACAGAACACAGAATCCAATCTTGAGTCTATAAGCAGGGGTAAGTTATTTTTCTTTTTTTTTAACCAGCTTATTACTGTCAGTCATTTCGGTCACTTATTATAAAACCAGTCAATTACTGTCAGTGATAAATTCATTCATGAAAGGCACTGCAGGGGTAAAGACGGACAGGAAATCAAAATCCATGCCATTATTGCGGAGCACAGACTGCTTAGACAGTCTGCATAGACACAAAAGTAAAAACTTAGTTATAATAGTGATCTGTTTGTGCAACAGTGTAACACCTCAGACTTGCAGTCTCCTCTCTTATTATGTACCTCTCGGGTACGCCTAGTCAGTGGATATTACTCTGCAATGCTTGTTCAGTTGTGGTGGGAAATATAAGCTGCACCTGAACTCAGAGAATCGTGTGACGTAACCAGTTACAGATAAATAGGCACAGGTGGCACTAGGCATAGTCTAATTGTCGTGTCTTTGAAACATGAATTACTTTGCATTGCAAATGTTGCAGAACACGACAATACTCATGATGAGACAAGGGTACAAAGCAGTTCTCCTGAAGACAGCAGACATGCATCTTCACAGCCCTTTGATGGAAGTACAGACCAAGGGAATGAAAATGGTGAAGAGGATGAAAAGGGGTGACATGTTTCTATGAGTGGCAAAAATTTGCATGTTATGGCTATAGAAGACTAAATAGAAGTTAAATACAGTCCAGTTTTCTTTCTTAATGTTCTGAAACTGTGAGCAATTAAGTTAGCCTGCATAAAAGTACTGGAATACAATCTTTTCATTTACTACAAAAGACCCCGCCGATATAATGTTTACTTTTATGCACCCTCTATTCATAAACCTGCATCAGGATTTATCCCAGCATTTTATATGGCTGTTATGCAAATCTTAGTTTGATAAAGCAGTGTATAAAGGAAGAAACACTCTTATTTTAGTTTCTGTACATGAAATGGGGCAAATGTACCTTTTGTGTTTCAATATTTATAAAATAGGCATGACTTTATGCCTCATTTCTTTGTTTTCAGCATATATTGCAGCTGACTATGGAGATCAGCCAAAGAACATCTGTGAATAATCAGCAAGCCACAAGAAATGCTCTTTCAAACCAGGAAGTGCCTAGTACTTAGATGTGCTAGATATATAATGCATGTTATTTGTACAGCATATAACTGACAGAGTTGCAGCGTCTGATCATGAGATAATCATTTTGTATGAAAACTGAACTAACCACCCCATGTTATCTTCCTTGTTGACTAAGAAAGAAACCCAGTAAATAGGAAAATGCAGATTAGGTGAGTAGAGAAAGTTTGGCTAAATTAAGCATAAATAAACTCATCAGATAATAGATAAAAAATACAGAATAAAGAAAATGAAATAATAAAATATCGAGATAAAAAAACAGCTGCCCGATTTAGGATCTAATCTGACACCTCTTGAATGTCACTCAGGTGCTCTGTTGACTGAGCTGTTACACAGACGGCAGAATATGGTCACAAGTTTGAATCACTCAGACAGGACAACTGAATTATTGATCTCTGAGACACAATACAAACAATACAAAGAAACTGAATTATATCTGGTTTAATACAATTTTTTACTTAAGTAAGCCAAAGAAAGTCAAGTATGCTTACTTCACACCCCCCCACCAGAATCTCAGTCAGATACTTGTGAGAACAAAGACATCACTGCTCAAGAAAGAAATCCATTAAACAGGAAAATGCAGATTGCATGACAAGAAGAAAATTAGGCTGAATTAAATGTAAATAAATACTTCATGTCATACATGAAGAAAAATAAGGAAGGAAGAAAGGAGATCAAAGAAACAGCTGCCTGACCAAGGATCAAACCTGAGACCTCTCGAATGTCACTCAGGCACTCTGTCCACTGAATTATCACAGAGGTGGCAGAATATAGTCACAAAGTCAAGTCCCCCATCTTTCTTGTTTATGATATAACTTCTTGACACAGCTGACACAAAATCCTGAAAAAATCAGATTTGACAAGTTGTTTTTTTTCCATTGTAACAATGTTACATAATATGGGCATATAACTACCATTGGACAATACATAAGTGGACAAATTGACAGATGACCAAACAATAAACAATCAGAAAAAATGGACAGATCATCAGACCGACAGAGAGACATAACAACACTCTAACAGGAGGCATATTTGAACCTACGTAAGTCATTATGTAATTACGGAGAAGTTAATGCTGATACTAAAGGTTGGGAATCACGTGTCATTTTTCTATGACTGAACAGAGAGTGCTTCATGAGAGAGTATGGCTTTAATAAATTTCACAGTGTTTTGAATTGTTTGGGGACATTTTGAATTAAATAGCCTATGCACCTTTTTAAACAGCAGTCAGAAGACTACACATTGAAAATATTAGCGTGCATCATCAGTGTGCTCACATTACATTTATCAATTGCATGACAGTGTCTATACTCTCTTCTGAAAAGATCAGCACAGATTACACCTCAGTTTGTGACTGTCATAAAGCAGCATGGTCAGATCGTTGCAGCACTGGACTCTGTATCTAAAGGTCATAGGTTTGATTCCCAACCATGGTCATTTTGTAAGTGCCGTAGGAAACGTTTTATTCACATTTTCCTTAGCCCGCCAGTCCGTATAATGGGTATCTGACTATAATCATTGGGAGATACTGTCAGAACGCTTGTATTCAGTGCCAATAAATGGCAGTAATACTGTATAAAGTACACCCCAAGGAGTTGAGAAAAGTCAGAGGGTGTTGAGACTTGCTGGAGTAATAATAGTTTCAAGTCGCTTATGCAGGCATATAGCCTAAACAGGAAACTACAGACTGCATATTATTATTATTATTATTATTATTATCATTATTATTATTATATATTCTGATCTAATTGCTTAGTCCCACCAAGGGCTTCATCATCTCAACCAGTACTCATATTGTCATAGACTTCGTGTATGTCATGTACGCACTATTATGTGTGTTATTTAATCTCTGTGTCTGTAATCATATACTGTCTGGAAAGTGAATATCACTGATAATAAAAAAGGAGACTTAACACCACCCTCCCTAAGGATTTGATAACCTGAGACAGATCATAATTTCCAAGTACCATGACTGGAAGGATGGTGAAAGCTCTGTATCTTATGCTCGTTATTCAGTTGTTATTTGTAAGAACAGACACTGGACGGATCTCTGACCAATATCTGTCTAATGAACAGAGGTGAATATAAAAAAGGTAGAAAGACAAGGATTTGAAACATGATAAATTCTATACACCTGTAATGAGAAAAATATTTAAAAGTGAAGATACCTTTTCTGTTAAGAATACTGTATGTCACCATAAGGTTTGTACCTTGAGCCTGGAGTTGCTTAATGCTTTCCAACATAAGCAGTTCTTTGCTAAGCTGGAGCTGTGGGAATTTACCCATCCATCATTCATGTGCTAGTGATCAAAGTGAGGGGTTGCACTCAACACTTCATTTTACTTGTCACACAAAGTGACAGATTGGATATTTCAAAATTCACTGTAAGCTTGACTTGACTTTTATTTTCTATTTTTGATCGTGATTTTTATTCTGCTTTGTGATGTATATTTTATCCATTAATTTAATACCCATTCCTCAATCATGTATTGGTACCGGTAATCAAAGTGAGGGGTTGCATTGGACACATTTTGCTGGCGACATAAGGGGATTGACTGGATATTTCAAAGTTCACATAAGTTTGACTTTTATTTTCTTCTCTTGATCGTAATCTTTATTCTGTTTTGTGTCTATGTTTTATGCATGTCATGTTGTAGGACAGAACATATTACAATACCGTATATGTGCTTATTTGTTGCATATCACATTTTCTTTCATGATTCAAACATTTATTTTTGTTACTGTGTGTGCTCTCATAATTATGCAGCTGTTTCTTTTGGCATACTAGTAAGCACCATGCTAAATTTTTGTTGATGAGGTTAGAGCTGAAAGCTGACCAAAACAAATCAATCAGAGCAAAGATTTATGGCAGACGGCATTAAAACATGCAAGAGTGGAAGCACAACTAAAACTTACATACTGTTTAGTGTTTCATTTCAAGATTCAAGATTGTTTGGCAATTGGCAAAAGTCAACTACATAACAATAAATTCAGCAATTCAGAATAATGAAAAAGGAAAAGGAAAAAAAGAAAGAAAAAAGAAAAAAATGCATAACTGACATATTTACTAACTGACATCTCTCTCTCTCTCTCTCTCTCTCTCTCTCTCTCTCTCTCTCTCTCTCTCTCTCTTTCTCTCTTTCTCTCTCTCACACACACACACACATGCGCGCGCGCGCACACACACACACACACACGCACACACAGAGAGAGAGAGAGAGAGAGAGAGAGAGAGAGAGGGTTGTGATACAGACAGACAGGAAATCCGTGACAAACATAAATCAGTATCTTACACTACAAACTTTCTGTCTGTTTAGTTTCTGTGACAACTGACAATTTATAGCCTTTGTTCTTCTACTGACAACTTATAGACTTTATCCTTCTTCTGCGTTTATTTTCTGTGATGTTGATAAGTCTCAGATCTACAGGCTTTCATTACTAATCAGTCTTCCAAAGTCTGTGCAGTGTCAGAACTGAGAAGAATTTTAGAAACACTAGGCTCGTTCTTGTCTTCAAAAGCTTCCTAGATTCCCATAAATTAACAGAAAGGAAAAAGATTCAGCAGTGACATTACTCTCTAGGAATTCTCTAGGAATTCAGACTTAAAGTTTCTATTATATCAAGACATTAACATGTGACAATGGATATGGATTAATTTTTTTATGCAATCAGAGCATTGGGCATCCAGCTATGAACTAGGAACATATGTAAATAGATTAGACAGCAGACTTCAGTGAGAACCATTGTGATAGTCATTTGGGTTTTAGTCAGAAAAGCACAAGGTTTTCACACATCATTAAATTTAGAATCTTTCATTTTGTAAAGCAGGGTTTAAGACCTTAGAAAATCAGTAGCACAACACCAACATTTCCATCCATTATGAGAATCAGCAGGCTGTGGTTTCTACTAGACTATGTCAGTGTTGATGTAATGACAAGTAAAATTAAATGATGTCTTTTTTTTTTCTTTTGCAGTCCATGTACTTCCTTCAGGATTCCTTGAACTTTTGTCCCTAACTTTTGTCTCAAAATATCTGAATGAATCTCCTACAATATTTGATGTGGTTTTCTGCTTGCTCCCATGGTCTTTCAGCCAGTGATACAGAATTTTTAAAAATCCTATTTCTTTATAGTTAAATTATCACATATTTACGTTGTATAAATAGACTATATATGTCAATTTACAATAAACAAGTATACATACAACTATTGAACCTAGTACATTTTTGCTTTGGGCTGCATTGTTTGTTTTAGAAGAGCAGTATTATCAGTGGAAGTTTGCAGTCATATTATTATGCGTGTTGATGATGGTGGGTTGTTGGGTAATGGGTATGATTTGTAGAAACCATTAAAGCAACCAGGAACATATCTCTACAGAATATGTAGAGAACATGGATGAAAACATTTGCTCTCTTAATACACTTTTTAGTACTTTGTTTTTACTTTGTACCTGAACTGAACAGGCTAACATGAAGGCCAAAAACATATATGACTGACTACTGTATAAGGTATTGTTTAGGTGGTAGATCTGTTTACCAGTCAAAGCAAAAGAAAAAAAAAATAGCATTCGGTGCCTTTGCATTCTTAGTGTCAGTTGTTACTAAAGGTACTGTCCATTTCCTTGTTTGGTGGCTTTTCCAGTAGCCATTCAATCTGGTCTTAAAAGCCAGACTATTACAAATATCTGCAATTACGACCAAAACACTGAAGATATTTTTTACCAAAAAGATGTACTGGATTCCAGTGCATACACATCTCTGCATTGCAGTGCATGAACCGACACACATTTTATTAACAAGGAGACTGGTGGGGCTGCTATCACAGGCGACACAGACTCCGGTTCAGTGTAAGCTTATAGACCAACCAACATTTTAGTGGGTGGCATCAAATACCAACAGCAAAAACACGTAAAGAAGACAAGTAAACAAAAATAATGACGATGATGATTAATTAACAAGATTTATTGTGGTACTGAAATCGGCAGTGTGGGCTTGCTCAGAGGAATCTTTGTGCACAAGCAAAAATTAATTTTAGTTTACATTTCACTGTTTGGTTTGAAAACACTGTCGATCTTGGCTCAAACTCACTAGGAGTATAGGAAGCAGCGCCCGGTCCCACTCTTTGAGCGCATGACCTAGCCACAGCAGCTCATTGTTTTTTCCTGTGTAAGCTGCCGCCAGCAAGGTCAGTTAGCGAGAGTATCAATTTATTCGTCTTCACCGTATGCCGTCTCGAGAAATACGCGAACTGGTATGAAGTCTGGTATAGGCTTCACCCTAGTTATAAAAGCAAGCTAGTGCGTACAAATCCCATCTCACGCATTACAAGGGTAATGACCTAGTACACCTGTATATTTGGCCGAGGCCTTCTGACGCGTATTTTGAAGGGTTGCTCTGTTTGGAGGTTACAAAAGGCGGTGGATGGAGGAGGGTGGAGGGGGGGGGGCAGGTCGAGATGCATCATCGGAGGCACAGTGATGTTTCAAATTATAGTCCGTCCGTGGATTATTCTATAATTCCTTTTCATTGCAGTACAACTTCTATGATCATGTACTGTATATGATTGTCATAATTATGTTACATGAAGCCCGATAGACCACTGATAACCATTATTATGTTTCCCAAGTGTATCTAGTTCACATCAGAAATACGTCTCACTTCTGAAAAATATCAAGTGGAACCTCATGATCTGGAATTCTAGGTGATAAGCGTGAATATTCAAAGTCATAGTCATAGTGTATTCGAGATGGTGAGGTAAATTTAATATGGTGGTATAGAGCAAGGTACTGGAGCTTTGCGACAACATTACAACGAGGTCCTATTTTGCCCGTGTAGAATAAAGGCAGGTAGATGCGATAGGGTTGTGCAAAATAACTCTTCTGGCTCTCTTGTAACCCAACGCCGATCACAGCGGAAAGAAGCAAAACAATCGTTTTCAACTTCTGTATGCACATGCAGGATCGGCATGTAGCCGACTCTAAATATGGGTCTGATACTAAAGCTCACATGTGAATTGTGTGTCAATTGGACGCGTGTTGTTTCTTTCCCCGGTTTGTTGCTAAAATTCTGGATCACATTTTCATATTTAACTAATATGCTTGTGTTGAGTTTCTCTGCTATGACAGGATTTTGCAATAAACGGCTTTGAAATCTAACTAACGACAAATTTCCGAAACTAGATCTAGTATGCTAGGAAAACATTTCAACTGGAACAGAGTCACATAAAGCCTCTTAACAAATGTGTGGTCGATTCTAACCCAACTTTTCCTTATATTCCTGTTGCCATGTAGGCCTACGTGAACATCTAGTCTATATGACATCCATTTAGATACATGTGTATGTATTTCCAGCTCACTAGCAAATGAGATTGCACTTTAACGCATACGTAATATAGGGTTACTTAAAATGCGTATTTGACTCGACACATTATTTCGTTCCTTTTTTTGTTAATTTTACATTTTTGCGCACCAAATTTTGTGCAAAGGCGGGATAATTGTTAGGGTTGGACATACTCGAATCCTACAAGATTGGAATCTGAATTTGAATAATGAGATGGGAGTCGATGGATTCGAATACAAGTTCTATTTCACTGTACGATGGAGAAGGAAAAAGAATTTATTTTGGGCATTTTCACATCTTCGATGTTGTCAAACAGGATTTCAATGTTTTTTCTTGCAATAAGTGCATCTAACCAGGTCCTTTATTGTTTGTTCAAATTGGTCCCACACCATACCGGTACTTCTTTTAGGCATTTTGAGAAATAAAAAAAAAAAATTGAATCACATTATGTTTACCGATGTATAAAAGGATGTGCTAGATACTGTGTAAGTGTTTTCTCTCTCTCTTTTTTTTTTTTTGTGAGAGAGAATGTAACTTTCACGAAATTTGCGAGCAGAGATTCACTCGCGAAAATTACTTCTTGCCGAAAAAGGTTCTGTTAACACTTTAAAAAAATGTTCAAGGGCTTAGTAGTGAAAAAAAATTGTGCAGAAGACACATATCCTCAAGAGAAACACAAATGCTACTAAATCTATTTCTAGTACAACCTCTCTTATTTTTGACAGTATCGATTGTTGCATGTTTTTCTATCAAAACAATTCAGGATTTTCAAACGTGTTTTAACGGCAGTCCTTTACTGTCACTCAAATTACCCTAGAATTATGTCTTGATATCCACAAGAGAAATGTGATAATATATCGTGTGGAGCTCACGAAAAGTCTTCCCGACTTCAAACAGAAGTTACAGATAGGTCAACGTTTTAGAGGGCTATCTTTATAGTGTATTTTCATATTTAATAAAGAGACCCAAATTTTAAAACTGCATAGTGATTTCTTGTAAAACCGTTGTGTGTGTGTGTGTGTGTGTGTGTGTGTGTGTGTGTGTGTGTGTGTGTGTGTGCGCGCGCGCGAGCGCGCGCATTCATTGGTTTCGTTTGAAAGTAAAGAATTTCAACCAGTTGAAAGGGATTCGATGGATTCGAGTTCACATTTAAGTCTTGCCCATCACTCTCCTATCAGCGGAAATATGAAATTAGCCAATGAGCAGACGAATGTGTTAATGACGATGACTACGCATGCAACTTCAACGTTGTTTCATCTAAAATGTTTTATCACGACGTGACAATTACGATTGACAGTTACTTTGATATTTGCTGCTTACTCAACAAAGCGAATTTCACTTGACAGTGTACAAATAGTCCCAAGGTACGAAGGTACCGGTACAGTCGCTTGGACTTAGACCTATCATAATTCATCAAAATCAAAGCCATGGGCAGCTTCTCGATTCAGCCAAAACGCCTAGATCTAAGTATCTAGACAAGATATCTATCTAGACTTTTCTGTACCACCGTGTTTGTACTTTCGTTCATCTGTCCATTCGTTCCTTCACTATGGTGGCGCAAGTTTGAAAGTCACGTAGACTAGTCTAGAGTCACCGGAACAGTGCTCGTCACCTGCCAGTGCTCGTCACTTAAGCCAGATTTCGGTTTGTAACAAGATAAAAACTCACAACAAGCAAATTTTGTCTACACCGTTAAACAGTCGTTCCAGTTGGCCTCCATTTTACTCATAACGTCATTCCAAAAGTCACGCTAATCATTGCAGACTATTTTTATCGTGACGAGTATAGCTACTCACGGCAATTCACCAGCTTGAAAATAATCATTCGAGAGAAAAAAACCAACGAAAATCATGGGTAAATTTATATCTAAACTTGTGTAAACACATACCGTGTGCTTAAAACTATGGGTATTATTGCATAAATCTCTTTAGCAGAGAATTAAGAAATATTTCAAACACCCGCATCACTTGTTCAGCCTGTGTCATTCCATGTTATTTACGTTGATTAACTAAGAAAGTGAAAGAAGGGAGGTGTTCATTGTTGGGAATCCACTGAAATCAACGTAAAGGAAAAAGGTGGATGAAATTGGACTGTCATTACTTTCCACCAACAGATTCTACCAGAAATACATGAATGGGTGCAATCTATATACGTGCATTGCTAGAATTATATCTATTGAGCAGTTGTTGAGGGAAATGTGTGCTTGAGAACTTAGATGAGTGAGGCTAAATTTCTCTAAAAAATGAGTTAAGTGTGGAATGGGTGGGGATTAAAACAAGTTTTCTTTTTTGAAATGAGTTGTTTATTCAAAACTAAGCCTACACCACAACTGTGCATGGGCAGTTTTTATACAGTGACAAATGACAGGATTGATGCAAATTAACAATCTTACTCAGTGAATCATTCATCTCTCAAAACATACATACTCAGAAAATTCAATCCAAGGTCTATTTACATAATTAGTCAACCCATACACAGGGCAAACAAATCATAATACACCATATCACTCAGTCAGCCATCCAATCATTATGTCGCGAAAAAAATAATAAGGGCTGTAAAAAATAACATACCACTGAAAAAAAGACAAATAGCTAAGGGTCCAAAAAGTGACATGTGACATTTTTTAGATCCAGATAAAAAAAGAAGTCAGAAAACACATGACTCTCATGTCATGGAACAAGCGGTGAGGGAAGGAGAAGCAGGGAAGTCTGTGTCAGAGGTGGCCAGGAAATGTGGTATCCCTCGAATGACCCTCCAAGATCATGCCCGTGGGAAATATCGTGGATACAACACAGAATTTGGTCCTGATCACTGCATAGATAAAGAAACTGAGGAGGCCTTGGTAGGCTGTTTGAAATATATGTCAGCAAGAGAATTTCCACTTACCCGGTACTAGGAAGATGCTCAAATCACTGGCATGTGAGGTGGTCAAGGCTTCAGGCAAGAAAACATCGATGAATTTGGATATGGGGCCATCTGATAAATGAGTCAAGGCTTTTCTTAAGAGAAATTCTGAGCTGAGTTTGCGGACATCTCATCCACTGGATTACGAAAGAGCTGGTGTCCAGCAGCAGCAACTGGATTTTTATTTTCAGCTACTAAAATCAGCCCTTGAAAAAATTTCATCCGATCCAACCAGGACTTTCAACATGGACGAAACAGGATTTAGAGGAAAAGTCAGCGGGTCAGGAGCTAAAGTAATTGCCAAGAGGGGTGTTTGCCAGGTAGTCAAGGTTGATCTAAAAGTAAGTGGCCATATCACAGCAAACAAGGCCATTTCTGCCAACGGACAAACCCTGCCTCCACGCATAAGATTTTCAAGCAACCTGCTACGTGACTCCTATGCTGATGGTCTGCCGAGCCTCTGGAGGTTTAGCACTATGAAATCAGGATTTGAGCTGGTTTTTTTCCCTGGTTTGTAGAGTGTTTTTATGCCAAATACAGGAAGCAAACGCTTCTGCCTTCTGATACTCGACAACTTCAGCACTCATGTTTCTACCAAAGCCATTGGTGTGGCCAGAAGAAACGGCATAGATCTGTTCTTTTTACCAGGGAAAATGTCGCACATCCTGCAGCATCTGGATGTTGGATATTTTCACGTGTTAAAAAAGAAGGTTGCAGAAATTACATCTTCTTTAGGATATACCGGGGACTCCCACGGCACTTATTTACAAAGGTTATTCAAATTCAAAAATCGTCAAATGTTCTTCATCTTCACCTGAGACTCCCTGGGTACAATCACGGAATAGGACCGATCTTGTAGCTAAACCAATGACTAAATGAACTGTATTAATGCAAGAGCGGTCCTGTCCCAGGAGATAGCCACTCCCTGTTCCTCCATCAATGTGACCAATGACAACATTTCTCCTTGAATTTCCTGGTAAGGAAACAAAACTTACTCATTGTTCATAATTCTTTTGGGGTTATATTTCCCTGTTATCCTCTATTCTTTATCCTCTGTTCTTTCAATGCTTTTCACTGCATTGCATGAACATATCCAAAATCAAGTGACTAAATTTCTTAACTTTTATCTCACTTACATCCGGAACTGGAGATAAATGCGCAGACAAGACTCAAACAGTCTTGCATTTCAAACAATGGCTGCTCCCCTCATAAAAAAATCTATAAACCATTGCCGTAGGTCTAATGGCCTGGTCGCAAGCGTGGTAGGTTAACAAAAATCGTCATAATTTTCTTCTCAGTAGACAAAAATAGTTGAAATTTGGTAAGGAAATGTATATTTGAAATCTTCAAACCCTGCTTGTTTTTAAAAGCTTCTGAACAGGCGATTTCATGTTCCACCAGGTGACGAGCACTCTCCTAGTCCTACTTTTGTAACTTGGGCCACCTCTTTGCTGGGTCTATAAAGCATCGTTTTTTGGCGTATTATTTCAAAGAATTTTAAAAAATTGGTCTTGAATCGATGAAAGAAGGTTCATACTACTAAAAAATCAAGGGAATAGCCAGTTGCTTAAACGGGACAGAAATAAGAATATCAGAATATGTAAAAACATGACGGGCACTGTCCTACCCACTAGACTATAGTGTATTGTAAGCTTATACAACATACTTTTATATCCTCATCATATTTTTATCCCCATTCACACACTACATGAAGATTAACAGAGATATGTCCCCATTGTACATGGAATTACACTGTAGGATTGTAGGAACTGTAATTACTTCTTTTTCTGAAACATATATCTGTGATAAACTAACACAGTGTAGATTATTTGCTATGGTACAATAGGTGGGTATGAAAGTGGTTATGTATGCATGGGTGAGAAAGAAAAACACATATCAAATTATGTTGTAATTAGGTAGATCTAATTCTAAATCTTAAGACTAAGACTAATCCGGTATAATTATACCTATGTTTTTATCCCTTTCTTTTTGATGTATTCCTGTCTTCTTTGTTTTTTTTCAAAACACCGCATGTCTTTAATTCATCCCAGCCGTAGGCCTGGGATGCAAGAATGCTCGAAGGTGCAATAAACTGGAAAAGATTTGCGATAAATCGCGGCGAAATTTGGGAGGAGGGCGGCACCAGCACCGTCTTTTCTAAGTTTGCATCGGCTTTCATAGATGGTAGGCTTTTAAGGTCAGACAGACCAATACTAACATCTTCTGACAAAATGGCTCATGTTGTTGTTTGTCTTTTTCTCGCCAAACTTTTTTTCTTTTTACATACCGGTATTCATGATATAGTATACATATTCAATCAATACACTGGAAAAGATTTGCGATAAATCGCGGCGAAATTTGGGAGGAGGGCAGCACCAGCACCGTCTTCTAAGTTTGCATCGGCTTTCATAGATGGTAGGCTTTTAAGGACAGTCAGACAGACCAATACTGTACTACTATCTTCTGACAAAATGGCTCATGTTGTTGTTTGTCTTTTTTTCGCCAAACTTTTTTTTTTTTTTAACATACCGGTACTCATGATATAGTATACATATTCAATCAATACTAATCTCAAAAAAAAAAAATGTGTGAAACTGCAGATGCCCTTATAAGAGAACTTGGACACAAACTTTGTTGAGAGAGAGAGAGAGAGAGAGAGAGAGAGAGAGAGAGAGAGAGAGAGAG
>JAWQUT010000072.1:1155368-1172634 GCA_033807755.1 Ellobium chinense
AGAGAGAGAGAGAGAGAGAGAGAGAGAGAGAGAGAGAAAGTCATGTTGTTATAAGCTTACAAATACACCTATTCAACTTTTTCAAAAGTACTTTTGGCAAACATTAACCCTTTTGTCAGAGGACTTTAGAATAGACCACTGAAGTCTAGGATGAAAGAAATTTAGGAAAAAAGAAAGGAAAAGGGATATTTTCGTGGACGAGACGGAACGACAGACGTCAATTTCTCTTTCTCCATTTTTGTCTAATTTGTTTTCTTCTCTGCTCTTTCCCGTATTCTAATTCTATGTAAATTAGTCCTCCCCTCCTCCCCGCAGCACCTCCAAATACCCATAATCACATACCAGTTGATTTACACAACCCCAAACGGTAAGTTTTCACTTCATATTTCGTAAACCAGCTTACTCCTTTGGCCAATATTGGCAATATCAAACATGCCGTCTGAGACTTAACGATTCGAGGGTAAGTGGGTGAGAATATTCGATGACAACCATTGCCTGGGAATATGTAGAGTGGGGTCCCTTGCTGTGCTGAAGACAAGACAAAGGAAGATGCTAGTAACTTAGTAAGCATGTAACTTCTAAATGATAGACTAGTCTAGTTTCAGAGAGGGCGACGTCCTTTGTGTAGCATTGGTTGCTTGAAATGTTAGCAAATTGTAGACTGAGGAGAGCGAACTCCTTTTTTCGCTTCACCAAAAATGGCACCTTGTTCGGCCTGCGTGGGATCGCTCACCCGGAGTTCTCAGGCACGCAGAGGGGTCACCCCAACCTGTCTGCACTCCTTACCTTTCCACCGGTGTATACATGTACAAACTATTGAATTGCTTTCGTTGAGACATTTTAATATTTGTTATAGGACATTCAATATCCCTTTAAAGTAATAGGCGACAACAGTAAAGTAATGCCTTAAGGTGTAATTAATGATGAAATATTTTCGTTCGTGATTGAAGTGACGTAACATAACAGGATGCTGATACAATGCGGTTTATACATCTTTTATTCAGGCTATTGCCTGCTCACGCGATTCACATAATTATATTACTCCAGCACGTCTGATCACTGTAAGACTTTCTCCGCTCTCTGACAAGGAAACATTGCTGCTGTCATTTAAGGCGCTGATGATCACTGGTATTCTGGCAATATCTTTCGTTGGCTGTAACCAGTAAACAATTTTACAGACGGGTGATCTGAAGAAAATCTGAATAAAATGCTTTCCCCAGGCATTTACAATATGACCATGGGTTTTAGATCTTAAGTCTAACATCCTAAACATTCGGTCACGCTGCTTTACATAACTAAACTTTAAAATAGATGTATGGAGAAATTTCGTAGACATTTCATCGTGGCATTCTCGAATCTAGACCAATTAACATATGGCACATTGTTGTTAAGGTCAGGGTATGACTTCTTTTTCGTACCCACTCCGTATAGTTCTAATAGTTAGCGTCAAGTTAGGGTAAGGGTATTATCAGTTTGTCATACCTGCCTCTTCAAAATAACCTCACTTTGGCTACTCCTGGATAGCAGTTGAAACGCACGTTACGGAAATCCTTCCATTCACCTAATGAGCCAGATCTCCCAGGAAAGAAATGTTCCTACTATTGCTCATAACATACACAAAGATGTTCAGGGACACACTTTAACTGTGTCTTCGTGATTTCACCAGGCAGTGGTGTTAAGGTGCGGCCATCAATATGAGCGGCAGTGATAACCTGGTGCCATTGTGTCACAATATTCAATAAACCAATGAAAATAATGAAATCAATGGTTACGACTCGACACAACATGACACCGCTACTTCGTAATCGATACAGAAGAAAAGAATTGCTTTTTTTTTCTCTCTTCCCTTTATTTATGTGCGACCCTCCTGCATTGAACACCTCACTGCTTTAAAAAAAAAAATAAAGCAATAAATATCTCGTCTTCGGCATTTTTTTTAATGGGTCGTCTTCCGCTGCTAATGCCATTATGTTGTAGCGCGAAGGGGCATAATACAGGATTCAGCACAGCATTACTTGAGAGGAAAGCTTGACAAGTCACCTCAAGCACCGGGCTTTAGGAAGAAGCCGCTTGTTAACAACCGAATATAATGTATGTCCAAACAAATAAAAATGTGCGCACACTTGCCAATGCACCTTGGAGAGAATTTTGCACAAAGAGCCTTTTGTTGACTCGAGATTAAATTTATTTAGACTTTCCTAATGCTCTTGGATCCACTTGTTGAGTCACTTATAGATATAGTTTCATTGTGATACCGTGTGCCACCTAACAGTATTTATATAGCATGCGCAGACGTAGTTTTAACATATCTGCAGTTTTCCGTTACGTGAAAGCGTTTTTAGGACGTCACACATGAAAACAAGTAGTGCTACAATTTTCTTGCCGGCTTGTCACTTGTTTAGAAGTAGTCCATGTTTATGTATCTTACAAGACTGTGCACTTAAATTAATCTGTAGCTCTCGGCGACGGGTTGAAGAGTTAAAAATGAGGAAGGGATGCGACAAATTCACTTGCTTATAATATCTGCAATTTTATGTTATGAGTTAGATAATGTTGTTATAAGCCGGATTCTCTTTGACTGATTTTGTTTCTCTGCGTTTCACTACTGTAGGATTTCTCGGGATATCCATACTACAATAAAGATTCTGATGTATATTGTTGAATTAGAATTTATCTGCGTATGGTGACAAGTTACAGACGGAAACAAGGTAAGCATAGTCTGTTGATAATCTCTTTTGCAGGCTGAAAAACACAAACTTGGTTAAGGACAAGTTACGATGTGACATAGGCAGGTCAACTGCCCGGCTTATTTGAAAAGGATGCTAATAGGTCTGGGGTTCCGATAAACGAATCTCAACTGGTAATGAGGCTTTAAAGAAAATTTAGTCCTTGTGGGTTTGTGCTTTCACAAGATGATGATATAAACACACCAATGAATACAGTAATTTTGTGTGCAAGTTTCAAATATTAACATCCTTTCATTTGACTGGACATACTTGCTCATACGGGCACAACATAGAAGTCTAGAAGACAAAGTTTGTCATCAGTCATATGTTATGAACGAAATTTACTTTGGGTTTGGTTGTCGAAATTGATTTTGGCAAAGCCTTGTGCGTGAATCGTCATGATAATTTGATTAGCGATGAAAAGGAAAGGGCGGGTTTGTGATATTGCACAGTAGACACCTTCTCATTCTCTCAGCTTTTTCGAATCGCTGGCTTGAGTGTAACGCTGCCTTGTAATTGTAATCTGAACCTGTCTGAACTGGCGTTTGTGTGTAGGCCTACTCCTTAAATAATTTGAGACTGTCTCATATTACAATTGTCTCATCTGAGACAAACCGAGGGGTGCTTATGTCTTTGTTTGCTCGGTATTATGTTGCGTGAAACATTATGATTTACAGTAGAAGAAAACAATGCAAAAATGACATTGATCAAGTAATTTTAAAATCTAATGAAGCAGTGTCATGGAAGAGTAAACATTCCTTTAAAAAAAAAAATGACAAGAGCTAAAGTGGAGGAACAGTTTTCATTTTAACAACGACTGAAGTCTTTACTTTACGAAGAGGCGGGGGAAGGGCGTTGCAACAGTCGTGGCCAAACAAGCCACGTTTAAGATTGTTTGTCTCTGAACTTGAAATAGGTACCGTTGGTGACCCCAATTCACATACTTCGGTATTGGAAGTACCGACAGTGTTAATATTGATAGGTTTAGTGTTGTCAACGGTACTGGATAATTTATACCCATCCCAGGCTAACTGAATGCAGCCCCATTCCCTGTTCAGTTGAAATTTGGCCGCCCATAGTGTGATATATCGAATTAAACGACATGAGTAGAAGTTATTGACATCTCTAGAAGAGACTTTTTTTTTCAGGTGACTCATCGTTACCGTCTCTTAATTTTCGGCCTCATAGTGGCCAACAAAATTACAGTAATCATAAAGTCTTACCTCAAGAAGAAGAAGAAAAACAATAATAGAGCAGTAAGAGCAACATCTTGTGAGTAACTTCTTTATAACGGCAGTTTGCATTTTAAGTCACAAATCATGAATCACGATGGCTAGACCTGATTTTTTTTTTTTTTTTGCAACAGACAATAAAGTACTGCCATTGCTAAAGCGTTAAATGCAGTAATATTGTCAACTTTAAAGTCTAGAAAAGTAATAACACCACCTTAACAATTGTGTGCAGGTGATTTCTCCAGCTGGTGAACTTATATATTTTTACACCATTTCTTTTGTATGTTTAGAATAGAAATATTCTTCCCACTATGCAAAATTCTACGTTATTATAGGTTTCATGTACATAGGCACCGACTGGAGCTTTGCCATTCAAAACACATACACTCCACTTTCAGTTTGAAGATGTACAATAAACCGCTCATTGTGTATGAAGTGGCTGCATTTATGTTTATGGAACTTGTTATCCTGTCAGTTAAAGAGTTGCCAACTTTAACATTTCACGCACTTTCGAACAACACAGCTGTTCGGTGGACGCCGCTGAAGACAGATAACGGATCACTTGTGGGTCCTTTTGGGTTCGTCCATATAATGTTCACGCTCACTTCCATGATTTTTCAACTCTCCTCCCCCGCAGCCCAGCTCGCCTCCCCCCCCCCCCAACTCCATAATATGTTTCTTTTAAAAAGCGTTTTTGTACGGAGCGAACTTTTATTCATTTCTGTTCGATCGGATTGTTGATTTCCAATGGCAGAATATGGATCTAATTGTCTAATTGCATTTATCCCACTTAGATCTCGCTATCTGCATGTGCCATGCTGTAACAGGGCGCAAGTAAGTTACTGACTCTAATAACAACACATCAGCATCGACCCTTCCTGCCTTCCCATAGTCAACGACTAACTTACAACTCATGTTTCCCTTCATTTTTCCCTATCAGGAAAGCGTACGGCAAGCATGCCCTAGATTAAACGCTTCTTTTATGAATTAATTTGTATGATCCTCCCCCTCCCCCTCCAACAATGACCTACAACCCTCCCTCACGGTCGTTAGGGCGTACGTAATCTTGAATAGGCCTTTTCCTTGTTGAGGGAGCCACTGTGCCTTCCTAACCCATTTAGGCACTTGAATAGGCAAGCGCTCTAGACACTCGAGGGATGATAAATCGCGTTGAATCAACATACTTACCGGTCTTTTCACTTTACGATATTGAATAGTCTAAGTGTACTTTTGCTTCTCATATCGATTGATTGGCGATTCAAAGAGTTCGGTGCCAGGATATTTTAGGATCATAACCGATTTGTCAAGCACTTTGCCTACTGATATGACAGGCATAATATTTGCAGGCTTGCTTAGTCGTCAGGTTGGGGAATATGAGGATTGGGGAGGGGGGAAGTGTATTTTCTTAATAAGCACTCTCATGTAACTATATTTTGATCCCAAAGGAAAACAAAGGCTCAGTGCTACAAGGAAATAATTTTGTGACTGGTAATACATGTATGGATTTTGCGTTGCTCAAATATGGGTTTTACACTATTTAAAGTAAATAACTCGCTTTTAGTCCAGTTGTTAAGGGTACATTAACGGTCCCTAGATAGGAAGAGGGGATAGTCACATGATAATAGCCACTGACATCATAGTTTTAGGACTCATCGCTGCCTGTCAACGTAAAAGGAGGAGTTTATTACATAGAGATACCTAGAGGTCTGCTGTTTGCGATATTTTTATTTTTTCAAACCGTTGTTTTTAGCTTCCAGCTAGATGATGACCTTATCCATCCATAGTATATTAGACTGCCAAATTTTAAAACAAAAATGTGAAATCTTTGAGAACTAGGAATAGACCACAAGTTCGCACGGGTCGTAGAAAACCTTTTTTTTTTCAACCGCGTAATGACTGACTCACGATATCGCTTTGGTGATGGGGCCGTCTGAGGAGGCAGTGTGATTCTAAGGCAAAGGAAATAAAGCCAAAGTGACGTAGTCACTATAAAAAAAAGTGCCATTACATGGAGATTAGCGAGAAAAAATGTTACAGAGAGCGAAGAGGACTTTAAGAGGAAAGAGTTGTTTGCTCTGTCTTCATCCTGAAACTCAAACGGAATAATTGTTACACGTACTAGTAAGTCAAAATTCTTACGTTTTCATTTTTTTGGGAGGGGGGATTTTTTTTTTCTTCTGCCATAGACTTACCATACAATAATGACGTTTATATTGGTCATAATTGTCATGGAAGCACCGTGGTAAAATATACTATTCTATACAGGACAAATGCCATGATTCTGGTTTGCTTATGTCCAATGCAATTGTATTTCAGATGTCTATTCTTCACACCAACTCCACCACATCCCAAACCCTCTCCCAAGATCAACAATAATGCATTCCGTCGAGCAAGCACCCCTGGGCTTGTCTCAAACAAGATAGACTAATCGTTTCTAAAATTTAGAGATTACCCGCAAATACTTTACCTTGGCCTTTGATAAATTAATGGCTTTCATGATATAAAGCAGATGTCGTCCTTCACACCCTGAATAAAATCTGTGAAGCTTGATCATTGTTCAAGTAAAGATATGACTATAGTACCACATAGTATCAGAATATACAGTAATTATAAGACTATCTTCAAAGGTCTATAACTATGGTTTTCCAAAGGATGTAATGCACATGACATGGTATGCAACTTATAACCATAAATGCAATGGATTCCTGTGAAAATTTGCACACCAAAGTGCTGAATGGTGTTTTTTTTTTCCCAAGGGTGATATCTTAGAGCAACTGTCATTTGCAATGGCACCAGTTTTTTTATCCCTGATTTCATCCACGTCACTTAGACACATTTATGCATGATCATAATTAGGGAGGCTTTTCCTAAATTTTTTGTCTGGATATAAAGTTCCTTCATTTATCATCAGAGGGTGTTGCTAGTTTCTGATTATTCTGCGTCCAGACAGAAAATCCAAAAAAGCCTCCATAAGATCATACATAGAGGTATCGAAGACACATGGGTGAAATCTGATGTCAAACTAGTGGTGCTATCGCAAGACAGTAGTCCAAAGATCATCACTCTTCAGGTAGAAGAATGCACCTTTGAGCATTTTGGTGTGTAATTTTGCATAGAAGTCCAGTGCACTCATGGGCATAACTTGCGCACCAAGTTATGTGCATTACTGTCTGTGGAAAAGGGTAGTGCCTCCCCTTAAAGCTGTGCCATCCGATTAGTATTGTGGAAAGCCAAGCCCTGCCTACAAATACCGTAGACATGGCCTCGATTCAGATGGATTTGCTTTGATATTGCAAACGCGAGACGATTTTTAAATCAGAATTCTTTACCGTAATTCGGACGGACGGAAAAATGGTAATCTGCAAATTTCTATGAAGTATGAAATATTTTGGTCGTGAAATTCAGAGAAATAGCATTGCGAAGTGAAGCGTGTAATTGAAAACAAATTAGTGAAGAGTCCCATCATGTCACTTCCCTCCTTTCGTAGCCAGAGCGGGCCTTTGAGTATCGCATACTATTCATCGTTAATAGGGAAAAAAGAGGTTTCGAACTGAAGTGGCGATTAACAGTGGTGCATAATGTCCTTATAACCATGAAAAGTGATGCATGAGAAAATCGTCAAGCAGTAGCAAGTTGGAATTGCCAGGCGCAATTCTTAAATTGTATCTTCTAATTGTGTAGAGGAGTTGCTGGCAATGCTATATGAGGGGTTATTTTTTAAAGTATCTTTATATTGTTATAAGCATCAAAATGCTTTCCAGTTCATGAAGCTGTTTAGACATGCTCAAAAGATAATATTGAGATTTCCAGTCCCTTCTCTTTTTCTTTTTGCCGCAAAGCTTCGATGACTCCATTTCACCAGTTCACAATTCAGTTTTTAAAAAAATGGATTGATCAACACAGGAATCACTCATATCAACCCGAAAGTGTGACAGGTTATTTACATCTACCCGAGAGTGTAGCAATTGGTGTAAATCAACCCAAAATATAATAAAACTGTTTAAATTGACCCGAGAATTAGAATGTAACAGTTCAGTCACATCAACTCAAAAATGTAATCAGAATATCTCCATCTGAACATAAACTCAAGGCACAACCCTATAATTAAATATCCATGGTAATTACATTTGTTTACTGAGATCCCGGGACAGCACTCTAAACGTAATTTTATTATACATCTTCACGGGACAACCCATCCTCCCACTGGGAAATTTCATTGGGCGGCAATCACATTGTACTTTACTGGCAGCCAATGATTGGCCAAAGCCTTTCCGGAAGTGGGAGAAAATTCAAAGCAAACCGAACTACTAATCAGTGACGTAGCATGATGATCACTTCCAAATTTCAGAATTGCAGTAAATTGGATACTCTTTTCTCAAAACTCCTACATGGGATACTTTTGTTTTCTTTTTTCTCCGTGAACAGATGACATCTTTTGTTTATATGTAAAACAAAGAAGACTATCGCATAGTGTGACATGAAAATGACCCATTTTGTCAATTTTCCAGATGTCTTCTTCTACTCCTGAACGTCTCAGCGCTTCCCCTCGGTCGCGTTCTAAGCCTGGATCTACATTGGCGAAAGAGCTGCACTTCGCACCTTCGAATCATGGGAGTCAGCAGTCTCCTCTTTACCAAACAACCTCGCACACCAGCAGGAGACCTAGTCTGAGAGATATTTCCAAAAGACGCCTGTCGTAAGTATCTAACCTCTTTTTTTTCTTTGCCCGTTCAATATCGTATCTGGAATGTATGTGAATATATGATTTTTTTTTTTTGGTTGAGGGTGGGGGAGGGGTAGAGCAGGAAGCGAAGGGTCCTTTGCGATCTGTGAAAAGCTACACCTCTTACTGAGTTTCATCCTCCCCAAAGACATCCAGCTGCAATCTTAAGGCCGTGTCTCGTTGCCTGCCGTTTTTCATTTTTATGCAGATTTTCTTCCGACGCCCTCCATTCCCCCGCAAAGCTCTCTAGCGATGCAACTGTCATTGTCATTCAATATATGTCACCTCAAAGTCATATTATTCCGTGGCTACGTTTGTTAGATCTTCTTTGACGTCATTTTGAGTATGAAGTATGTCCATCGACAGCGGACTCCACTCACTGGCTGTATCGCCCATATCATACTCAAAATGACCTCAATTCATACTCGAAGGAAACGTAACAAACGTAGACCATGTATAAAGGTAATATGAGTACTCCCAGACACTTAGTTGCGCAAAGGACAAAATTCAGAATGAAGCGATGAGAGTGATACCGGGCTGCATTAGGGACACCGGAAAAAAAGATATGACATATCTATTGGACCTTCCGTCAATGACAACCAGACATGCCAGTCGAACAGAGCCGTACTTTAATATGTGAACCTGGACAGAACACATCCATTACACTTGAACCTCAGCCACGGCAATGGCAAGGGCAAGAGCAAGGGCAAATTGTTAGGGAGAGGTCAGTCTTAGAAAACATTAAGAGAATTTGTGATTTACAGTGAATATGGCTAGCCTGTGGTGAGGTTTGGACGAAGGAGCAAGAACTGGCTGAATACAACATAACTCTAGATTTCATCTCGCTCGGGAGAGAATGTCGGGATTGAGCTGCATGTATGACAGATATAGGAAACGGTGAGGTAGTGATCTACACGGATGGAGATGAAGCTGTTAAGTTAAGAGAGGAGATAGATCTGGATAAGCGTTCACTGCGCAAAGAATATGAGAACTTTGCTAGAGAGGATCGTGTGGCTCATGGATTGACTAAAAAGCACGTTGTCTGTGCGCATGAAAACTGAGGCGACTAGCAAGCACTGAAATGGCTACAAACACAGACAGGTAGGAATGCTCTAATCGTCATGAACTCGCAGAAAATGCTTCAGAGGACAGAGGAGAGCTAGCTTCGTGCTGAATGGGCTGAGAATATTGGGAACTCAAGGCAGATGGAAATCATGTGGATTTTCTCGAGGCACAGTCGGAGTGGTGGGAAATTAAAGAGCAGACAGATTGGCTGGAAATGCGGAGATGGGTCATCCGCTAATGTTAGACAAGAAAGGTGTGAAGCTGATTGAGAAAGTACTGGAGGAGGATAAGGAGGTCAGTGAAGGGATTAGATCACTTCAGAAAGGAATAGAAAGGAAGACGACGAAGAGGAGAAAATAGAGAGGGATTGCAAATCAACGCAATCAAAATGGTATCGAAACGATCGAATGTATCAAAATGAATTCCTTCCAGGGCTGTTGTTGGTATCAAAACAGTTTCGAAAAGGATCAACGTGCTACCTGGTACTGAGTGTCAGAATCGAAATAGAATCATACCTCGATGCCTATAGAGAGCATGGGGCTGAGTACCTCAATACCTTTAAATTAAAGTATCGGTCCAACACGTCTTCGTTTATCGACGCCTTGAACACTTTCCAAAACTATTCGATGAAATGTGGCTGTTAGTCGGAATACTGTATGGGTAAGAGCACTGGATTACACACTAACACATTCACAGATGGGACTAAAACCAATGTGTGCGTCACACGGATAGATCTTTCCTTCACCCATGTCAGTCACGTTGTATCCGGTGTCTTTAAAACAATGGCGGCCTTGCAATAAAGCAATGATTAGCCTGGATCGTAAGTTATTCCTTGGCAAGGAAACAGGGAGCCGAATAGTGTGAAGTGTGACGTCATGACCCGAATTATTGCGGTCCTCCTTGGAAAAAAAAAAGTGCAGCACTTTCGTAATGTTGGACTCTTCAAATTCAAAACACCTATGGCGATTTGGAATATCGGGAAACAGCTTTTGTCGTTTCTGAAGCTTTGTTATTTCAATGCATTGAACGGAGATTGAAAGAGATAATTTATTAAGTTTTCAAAATAAGACAGTCAAATTAAAGGACGGACATACTGACGATAGTAGGAATGAAATTACACTGACAGGAAGGAAGGAGAATGCAGGGAGGGCGAACTGAATGATAAGGCGGCACAGTAAAATCAAAGAAGCTAGATTTAATGAATATTAATGCATCCGAGACCTCACTTACTTCCGGTTATGTCTGGGGGCCTATCCCACACTGTGAAAACCTATTCTTAGCCCAAAATAGCAAATTGAAAGTGAAAAATCGATAGTCTAGCCTACGTTCAAATGTTCAAAATTTCAGGTGTTACAGAACAGAAAAAGCATTTCAGCAAAAGGATGCTGTCTTGCGAACACATAAGGAGTATTCGTTTCTTTCAGTGCTTTTGGTAAACATAATTTCCGTTATTGGTTGTTGGCCTGATAATTTATAAGCGATAATAATGCGATTTATAAGTTTCGTATCCAGGCTAATGCCTGCTGATGCGACTTGGCGCTATTATTATCTCAGGAGGCATGTTCATCCCAAGACTTCCTCGCCCTCCAGTGTCGGGGTCCATTACAGGCGCTGATCACTAGCATTTAGACAGTATCTTTTACTGCCTACAGCAGGGTATCCATTTTACGGACAAATGGAATGAGGAAAAGGTGAATGAAAATGTTTTCCCACGGAATTTACAACACGACGATCGCGGGATCGATACCACTGATCTTTAGATTTTGAGTTCAGCGCCGTACTCGTTCAGCAATGTTACTCTACTAAATGTAGGCAGTTTGTACGTAGAGAGTCCATCCAACCTATCCTTGTGAATTTGACATGCAGTCGTGACATGTAAACTGCATCTCCTCTCATGTTTTCAGCGCAGTAGTAATATGATCTCTGTCCCTCCAAACTTCTTAACTTAGATGCACTCCTCAGATTTTGACGTGACAGTTAGCGGCCTCAGAGATCGCAGGTCCAAAACCATTCACATGAAAACAGCTCTCTTCAAATATTACTAAACAGTCACAAATTTCCACCACACCTTGTTCTCCTCTGCACAACAAAATGAGGAAAAAAGCATGTGTGCCTTAGCATCACGTGATTGTTACCCACAGCGTCAAGATCGGGCTTATATTATTCCTTAAAAAACTCCTTATTCTTTTCGTCGACATAGTAACGAGAGTAACAGTCAGAAAAGCGATCACGTACTAATGCGTCCTCTGAACACGCATTTCTGCAGAGCCGATATTCTTGAAAATGACCCTTGTGCTGCCGTGAGACTCCGGTGACGCGGACTACTGAGGTAGATACATGCACAATGGAT
The DNA here is from genome assembly GCA_033807755.1 of Ellobium chinense. Lineage (NCBI taxonomy): Eukaryota > Metazoa > Mollusca > Gastropoda > Ellobiida > Ellobiidae > Ellobium > Ellobium chinense. The sequence goes on from JAWQUT010000072.1 coordinate 1,167,465, forward strand.
CATTTCAAGTGCAAAGAAAGGTAACTCTCGAAACACGCAACGGGAGTTCTGGCCGTTTTCTGCTTTTGTGACTTTGAGATCCCACTGTGAAAATGTGAACGAAGTATTAAGTACAGTTTCTTTTCCTTGCGCATGAACATTCTGCGTGGTATCATGTACCATTTTTGTGTAGTACGTTAGTGTCATGCCAATTAAATTAAACCATTGTGAAGGCGTTGAAACTGACAAAGACAGTCAACGAAACACGCCGTGAACAAGTTACAGCTCACCACACGATCAGTCTGTCGTGTTTCTTGCCCTATCAATGTTTAAAAGTGGATTTCGCCGTCTTATATATGTGAATTGCAAAATTTGACATGGAAAGGATGAGTATCTCGGAGACACCGGGGTTTGAATTTTGTTACGTGTAAGCATCTGGAATGCCAGGAAACGGTGTCAGGGGCATTGTTTTAGTGAAATTCCCCATTCTAGATTCAGAATGACAAAATATCGGAAATGGATACTTTAAAGATTTGCACACAGCTCTGGGTAAATCGTCGCCTTGGTGAAATGGCTACGAAAGATATTGTTTTCTTTGTAACGTACATGGTTATTGCACTGAGGTTCACGAAAAGCACCATTTCGCAGTACATAATAATAATCCATATTGGATAGGGGTAATCTCACACAGATAAATCTTTAAGTTTACTTAGCCAAGTTCTCTGTGATGAATGTTTTGTATGTCGTTCTTGACTGTATCTCGCTAGATCGTACTATGTTTTGTCTTTATGCGCACATCTGTTCTCATGTTAACACTTTATCAAAAGTGCTAGAAGTCTTTTGTTGTTGCTTTTGCGTCCGTTTTCTTAGTATTTCATATCTCTAAAATTATTTGACTTTTTTTTTTCTCTTTTAATTAGATGCTTAAAAACTCAGTTTGGTTATAACACTTTGGTAATGAATTCTCGCTGGCACTCTCAGTAAAAACCTAATAAAGTCGAATTAAAAACGTGGGACAGGTATGTTTTGTGATTTTAGAGGTATGAAAGTTTTAACAATGTTTTGATCTAGCACTTTCAATAAGGTGTTCACATACGGGCAGATGAGAGTTAAGGGCTTGACAATCGTAATATTCTCCTCTCCTCCACCTCCTCCTCCTCCCGCCTTTCAAGATCTGAGATTTTCGGACTAGATCTTCCGTTCCCAGTGAAAGCGTCATATCATCTTGTAAAGAGCTCACCAGGCTGTGTTGTGGTGGTCTCCTGTCCATGACTTGTTTTTCCTCCGGCGGGGATTGGTTGTTATAATGCAGCGGCTGTAAAAATTCAATCCGTAAAATTAATTCTTATGACCATTATGATCCCATTCAGCTGCATTTTCATCATTCTTCATATTAATTCACCCTCTCCCTTTATTAAACTTTTAGAGATCTAAACATATTACCATTTTAAAAGTTTGAAATACAGATAGGAAGCAGCGTCTATTTGTAACTGTGATTTAAAGGCTGGGAAGGAAAAAGGATCAGTGAGATTCACGCCATACTTACTGAGGTGATTGCCCGACTGCTTATAGTTTCCACGCGTCACGCGACTATTTCTACTTTACCAGAATCGATTGGCCGTCAACTTATTGGCACCTTTCATTAACAATGCTGAAGACTTTATGGAAACCTTAAGCGTTTCCGACGCTAAATATTGTCCAAACATTCATGCACAGTGGTCAAGATACAAGACGAGTGCGGCTGGGGTCAGCAATTGAGGCATGGCTTACTATGGTATCCGCTATGGATTGATAAGTCAATATTTGAACACAACCCTCACCACGCCGAGTCCAGTAATCCTACTCAGGAGTTACATGCAATCACTGACAATCAAAGAGCTCCCCTGCGGTAGCGGTTCCTGCCCCAATTCAGGTTCCAGACCCAAAAGAAATGGACCTTTCTCTTTGACGGTGAAGTCTCGAACGTCAAGGCCGTTTTATCCTGTCTTGACTTGGTGGCTTCTGTCTGAAAATAGAACTTTACCGTTTGATAACCTCATGCAATTTCTTCCTTCATTAGTTGCCCAGGCGTTGAGGACCATGAGTTAAGTTGCTGTTTAAGGACCTCCACCGTCGGAGGTATTGGGAGCATGTGTATCTGGAGGCGTAAGGGATGGAAATTTGCTCTAGGGATCAAGCAAGTGGAATCTGTGTTCAAGAATGCAAACTTCAGAAAGGAGGAAAACAAGATTGTCCTCTTACATGTATAGGTCTCAGCTAGCTTGCGGGTTTGCAAACCAACTTTGTCATAGAATGGCAGAGCGGTGTTATACAGCAGACGAACTGAAAAGCCAGGGGCTCAGGTCTAACTTACAAGTTGTGAATGAAATCTGATAACAAATCGAATAAGGGAACCTGGACAGTGCACTCTAATGATAATGCGGGTTTTTGGAGCAAATGAGTTTTGAAGTCTTCAGGTTCTGTATTGTGCTTTAGAATAACGGGCGACCGATCCCTTTAATTTAATATTGTAGTCTGAATGTGAAGACCTGTTGATACTTACCCTGTAGTATATTTATGTTCTATGCATCTCCCAGCCTTCTTAGTCTTCAGGCGGTTGAAGATTTCTCAAAATAGAAATAAGGAGGCTGTAGAACTGGCGCGATTGTTAACAACTCTCCATGTTTCGCAACAGTAAATAGAAGCAGAAGGTTTTCAGTCAACTGATTTTCTAAACAGGAAACATTCAGTTGTGTTTAGCAGTGTTTCATCTTTCTCCCCTCAGTTTTTTTTTTTTTTTAGGGTAGGGGAGTGGGGGCGGGGAAGTTAAGGGAGGGATCTTCTTGTAACCAACGCTCTGGTAGTTTTTGATAGTCCATTACTTTGTCATATTTTGCGTCTCAAAATAGAAAATCTGCATAATTAGTATGAAAGATTTACTGTCCTATATCGAGCAACGTCAGCGTCTTTAGTGCAATCTTGAACGCATTTGCTATTTTATGGGATACATTGCTGACTCATATGATTCGCGTGCGGGAATGGACTAGATTATGTTCGCACTGCTGTTCATATGACTTGTGTAGATGAAGCGAAAAGAGACAATGTCTTGTGAAATCATCAAGTGTTGAGGTTGTTATAAAGCAGCCGGCTGTTGAAGGCATGTTTATATACATGCGAAATGAAAGGGATCATGTTCCAGAATTAAGATGGTTATTTTCAGTAGGCCTATGATAAACCTTTTCCTTGACAGATTAATTACAGGAGCTCGTTACAAGAAAACTTCGACGTTCATAATCTCAATATAAATATTTTCTTGAACTGGAAAGCCGGCCTCATGTAGCTTCAATTCACTGAACATAATATCTATGCATACCATTCTATTACCGTGCATGCATTAGTGTGTTTTCCAGTGGATTTAACAAGTCCATGTCATTGTTCTACGGCACGTAATAAGATTGAACTGGAAAGCTGTGGATTAGAAGGGAGCAGAGGAGAGGGAGGAGGAAAAGGAGAGCAGAGGAACTCCTTCAATCGATGTATGTCCACAGAGTTCATTACTTATGACAAGCTAAGACCAGACTGGAGGTTATGATAATATTATTATAGAATTAGTGCTTTGCCAGATCGTGAAGGAAACCTGAGTTTGCTTGCTCTTGCGTGAGTAACTAATGAACTGCGGCGGAGTCCCCAAAATGTTTGCTGAATGGCAAGAGTGGGCTGCTAGGCTTCGTCCCTGCCTTGTTAGGTGCTGCCGCTCGCGGTGCCGTCACCACTGTATGCTAATAGAACCGTAGCCACAGTGGGCGAGGTTTAGGCGTGATTCTGCGTTTCCGATAATGAAAACATTTTGTGAAGCTTTTTGATATTTCGTTTGTCACAGTGAGTATCTCTGTGTCACGCTATATGTAAGACATTTCTTGTAGGGATTTATTGTTTTTTTAATTATTTAGGGTTGTGAAGGACGAGTTTCTCTTTTTTTTCTGGTAATGCGTTGGTGACGTGCTTTTTGTCTGTTGTTTTGATCTTTCACATGGAGCTTTGTGTCAAGCTAAACAAAATAATATGAAATGACTATGAAGGCGTTTATTTTCTTTCAGTGATTTCATTTGTGCGAGTATTTCATTACAGTTATATTTTGTTACCTTTTTCTGTGAGTGGGATACTAATGTTGGCCGTGAAGGAATTTATATGTTTCAACCATGGATGCACTTTAGTATAAATAAGTCTTCGCACTCTGAGCACTCATTCTGTTAATTATCACAGTGATAATGTTGATGTCTTATGTTAATTTTAAATGCACTGATATTACTTTGGATGGTCATATAACTTGAGCAAAATAAATTTTGTGTATCCTGTATCCTGGGGATCTCTGCTGCCTGTCTATAATAAAGGGTTGCTAGAACGTTGTCCGCCAATTAACGTTCTTAACTTCGAGGATGTGTGAGTTTCTAGACTTTGTCTTACGAAATTCCGGACTTCTGGGATTCGACCCCTGCCCCCTGTCATCAGCATAGGCTTGTGAGAACCTCATGTGATTGCATGTATAAACCTAAATCTTAAACCTAAAACATGCATAAACGGCCTGACACTGGCGCCGCGTGCATCCGGTTGTTTGACTTCATAAAAGCGCATAATGACATTACGCCCGCTGTACTAAGCACTGGGACACCAGAGGAACACTGTGATACCACCATCGCTTATCACAATCTCTTGCTTATAGCACACTCCCATTCAACAGTTCCAACTTCTTTGTTTATTATAGGGAGCATTCGGGATAACACATCCTTCTGATAACACATCCAGAAATCCGTAACCCAATGGATGGGTGGATTAACCGAGTTTTGATATTCCTCCCCATTACTATTCTGGGAACCACGGTTTGAAGAAATTCTGACTGAAATCAGTCTCGATGTGCGAGAAGTTCACTGTTTCTCTTAACACCTTTTTGACCCATATACTTGTGTATTTCCATACTCTTCCGTTTTCCTCGCAGCTAAGAATTACTTTGGCATTATGTCAAGGACCCCCAATCTCTCATGATTTGTGACCTCAGAGTTTTGTCATCATATTTTATCCATCTTAGATGCTCATGAATGACATGAAACGTTTAGCGTCTGATGTTTATTCCAAAAATGATCAACGACACGGTAATACCAGTTCCACGGAACAAAGACTGACCTTTTTTGTGATGGCGGGTGTTTGCATTGGGGGG